>BMAO01031534.1:0-31823 GCA_019973975.1 Trichonephila clavata
TGATCCAATATATTTATTAATATTAGTGAGTGAGTTAGTGAATATTAACGTCCCACTATTCAGCTACACGAGGGCTTTTGGGACGGTCGCGTAATTTTGAACCATGGTCAAGTGACGCCGACGACACCTGAGCTGACATTCCTCTCTCCTAACTCACCACACCAACGGGAGGACGTTTGAGCTCTCGACAGATTTTACGCGCATCGTACCCTACACGGCGGGTCTTCAGTGGTACTAGGATCGAACTCATGACAGATGACTTGCCTTGACCACTTGGCTACGCGTGGCCACTATTTAATATTAGACACTTACCTGCAATAGAAGTGTACAGGTATTTTCTAAATTCGTTTGTTCCAAAGTATGAATCAATTTTCTTTACCAAAAATTTTATTAATAAAGTATGATATAAGGCACCATAATACATTTTATTTGACTGCATCAGATGAATAATATACGAAACATGTAAATCTTATTCTTCATAAAATAAATATACTCTTTTTTTGGAAAAAGCTCTATTATCTTAGAAAATATTATAAAAACTACGGATGGAAAAAAAAAAACTCCTCACATATGAGCATTTGAAAATATAATATATCGAAATGTTTATGTGCTATTCATTCATAATTAGCAATTTGTTTCTCTGTGTAATTTTATTATAATAAATCGCAACTATGCAACAATACTCAATTATCTCTAAAAGATTTTTTGTACTTTCTCTGAAACATACAGCTTATTTCTTTTGAAATCATGAAATAATTTTTCTACCATCTGTCTTAAATTTTTCTTTTGATATATTCGGAAATATACCTGTTTTTAGAAACTTATTCTAAAAAAAGAAAGAAAGAAAAACTCATAAAAAAAAAACAAATATTAACAGCTAAGGTATGTGTGAGCTATTTCATGAAAATTTTTATATTCATTGTATATGTTTGAATTCCCCCCCCCCCCCCCCCTGTGTCTGTACTTATAATTTTTAGCATTTTGATAAGTTATTCCTTCGAGCAAAATAGTTATGTCTCTTCAGAACTTCGGAATAGTATTGTGCATATCTCATTACTAGGTACAATTTGAAATATTTTAGTACCATTTTTCGAATAATTTAATACTTGCTAGTGTTTTCAAATCTCGAACATTAACAATACGTAAAATAACTAATTGCATTTATATAAAAAAGTTTTCCGTGCAATTATAAGTAAAAAAATATAGTGATATATTTTCAAATAAATTTACTCAACATTTATCACAAGTAAAAATGTTTTCATTGCACTTAAGATTGTTAATAATGTTACACATTAATTTTATAGCAAAGATTATAGCAATTTTATAGCAAATATGTGATTGTTGCGATCGTTTCTTAGTTTCTATCAATTTACTATAAAGCAAATTTTGTCTTGTTACACGCATTTGAGTTAGCTTTGTACTTCGTTACACACGTTTCATTACCGAAATCAATATATAAATGCAATTATTTCATACATCCCACAATAATTTAAATAATCTTTAGAAATAATAAACTATATTATAGTTATTCTTTTACAGAGCAGCAATATCTTAAATCTCAAATAAAAAATTCGTCCAAAATCAATAGTTATACGGAATTTCACCATTCTACTATAATGAAATATTAGTATAATTATAAAATTATGTGTTGAGATTGTCAAAAAGATAATCAAACAACAAAAACTCTTAATGCAAGTTTGAAAAAGAAATAATTGTAATTAAGACAGAGACATTAACTAACCTTTTTTACACGGTTCAATAAAAAGGCATTTTTCTGCTTTAATACGGGTGATTTAATCCATTGATTTAAGATCGCTATTTGTTATGTAGAAGGCTCAATTCCTCAATTAAATGCAGGTTTTATACATTTCCCAGTTTTCGAAAACTCATCTGGAAAATTATTTCTTAAACAGTGATAAAAAAAAAGTATTTCCAACCTTAAGAATTCCAAAAAATCTAATGTTTTTTAAGTTGAGTGCCACGTAGCAAACCAAGATGTAAATATTTTTTGTTTGGGTTAAAAACTCTTTGGATTCTAATACTGCGATTAAAGAAAACGAATTAGAGGAATCTCGCCATAACAAACACACTCACTATGACAAGTATCGAAGAAATAATTGATTTCTATAATTTCTAGTACATTTTAAAATGAAAATTTTTATCCTTTTTAAAAATATAAATCAATAAACATTCTTAATTTTATTTTATAAAACAGCTGTTTTCTTTAAAAAAATGTATTTTGTATTAAATATGTATTTCAATATAAACCATTGTTAAATTTACATACTTTATTGAACTTGTATAGTTGATTCTTCTTAATTTTTAAAATGTTTTCCAATTTAAGAAAAACTCGTTATTTTTTGTTGTACGATTTTGGCATAAGATGGAATACGCCACTTTTTTCATAACTCAAACCACATTTTTTTGAACGATTTTGAAATGTACCGACAGTAAAGTTACATGTAACGAACATTGATGTAGTCTTAAAAAAGCAGATAGTAGAAAGAAAGTGCTATTTTATCTAAAAAATATATTAACAAATTTTCTCTTAATACATAATACTTACCTATTAGTTTGTAAAAACTTTTGATGCTTTAGAAAGTCTTTCACAACTGTGATGCAGTAGTAATATACATAATGTCACCACAGCTGGAAATCCCATCTAGCATTTATTTCATAAAATCAAAAAGTCGTTCAAGAATTTCTGATGAGCAAACATATTTACACCATTCATCTGGTTTGATACACAGAAAAAATGATAAGCAACCTGAAAAATCATAAATATTTAAGGCAGGGGTGGACAACCCGCGGCATGGCAAAGTTGTAACAGTGGCACGCGAAGATTTACCGAAAAATTTAAGAAAATTGAAAATACAAAAATAAAAAACCTTTTTTTACCGTTTTATTGAAATGAGATTATATAAATAAATAAAATCCTCAAAATTTATTTTAAACACACTTAATTGACTTACCATAAAAAACTGTCTCATGTAGAGAACACACTATTGTGTGCTCTGATTTTCGAAACGATCTCACTTTTACTTTGTTATTTTAGGATTGTGTTACAAATATCCGTAAGCAAACAATGAACTGCCCTATTTTAGATTATCCTACTGATATTACAGGACATCTAAATAATTTAAGTTTAAGATTAGAAACAGGAAAAATATTTATTTTGACCCTAGTTGGTCATGTATGTTTTTGTGTGAATAAATTTTTACTTTTTTTTGTCTCTATTTTTGAGTAAAAAGTTTAAAACATTTCATATTATTGCAGGAACTATTTACGAAATTTAAAAATGCTCCCAGCTATACAATGTATTTAAAAATTTAATATTTATTTTGCATGATTAATTCAGTACTAGGTTTAATGATTTTCCGAGATGATAAAAAAAAGCACTCATCTGTTCACAAATCTCTTTTTAATTTCTCTAGAAGATGCTATTTGATACACACATCATATCCAAATCGAAACTATTGACCTACCACACTATACTACACAGAAAGAAATGCAAATGTGAAGAATATTTTTCAACTTAGAGTTATCTGAACTATATTGAGTATTAAATATTTGTACCAACACATGTTTGTGAATAAATATTTCTATAACGAACCTACTATTAAAACAAAAATTTCTCACAATCAACTGACATAGACCTAAAAGAATCTAACTTTGTAAGCATCTTCAAGAACTAATTCTAATATTGATGACTTGATAAAAAAAAATTTAAGAGCCATATTAAACAGTAACTGACTGTTTAATAAAACTTGTACTTTTGCTTTACTTATTATATTATTTTTAAATTTCCACTACTGGAGCCTTGTATAAGAAATGTTCCATTTGCTTAAAAATCCCATATATAAATAAAATTCTTTTAACATCTGTATTTGTTGGAAAAATTGAAAGTAGCACTCTTCCCCACAGCATGGCCACCCCTGATTTTAAAGCATGTATAAAACAAGTAAATAACTATAGCATATCAAACGCTGATTCATCACTAGAAGCAAAAATAGCACATCTTCATAAATGTTTCTATGCAACAAAAAAGGACACACAATTGCATTTTACAGTTACTTTCACCACTTTCCACGTCACCATGAGGTATGGTGAATGGACGCATTACCCCTTATTCCAAATAGGAAAGGCGGGTTCCCCAGGAGGTCTATATTCCTTTATACTCAACAATACACAAATGGAATCAAAATTACAAATAATGATCATTTTATATATAATTAAAATATATTACCTGATGTATGATTTTGCTTGCATTGCAAACAAGCATTAATGTCATTGGATCTAATATATTTAACATTATTTAAACACTCACCTGTAATAGAGTTATACATGAATTTTCTAAATTCATTTGTATCAAAAGTATCAACAACGTTCTTTTTGTCTAATATTCTCTTTGTGAAGTATGATATGAAAACACCACAATTCATACTATCAGTCTGTCTCACATGAAGAGGATAAGAAACAGGCCAGTCATGTTCTTCACAAATTAAAATATTTAATTTTTTCCTCCATAAATCTATCAGATTAACGTACTTACTTTCTGCTCCAAAACCTAAGGGATCATAAAAATTTAACTTCTTCAGACTTAAATTAGCAACCAATAAAACCCAATGACAAGAGACATTAATAGGGATGAAAAGGAATTCCGCGGCATTAAGTTTGCTGGGAGAGAAAAAGTTTCCAAGATTACCTCCACTTTCTAGAATTTGTGTATGGTAACATTTTGCCGCAAAACAATCTTTCCCCTGCATGATTTTTAAATTAAACGCATCAATTATACTATCGTAAAGCCATCCATTACGAAAATTTGTTTTTTTCGATAAATTACTTACCTCCTCATCTGATATATATGTATCCAAAGATTTTAACTCAAAAAAACGTAGTTGAATGTCTTGTATATATAAAACAACTTGACTACAATCAGGTACATAGCCTACTTCAGGCGTAAAAGATTCAGTCAGTTTTCTGCACTCACTTTTTGAGTTTAGTATTACCGAACGGCTACAGCTTAAAAGGTCTGTTGTTTCTCTTTTGACAGGTAAGGAAGGATATTCTAAAGTTTTCCTTTTCACATTTTTAACTCTACTAGTGCGTTTAAATGTATATTGCTTACTTAAATGTTGTTGGGAAGGCAAATCGAGATCAGATAAATAATTTTCAAGTTTAATTTCTTTCCCCTCCTCTTTTACTGATTCACACATTGAAACCATTGTTTTTAAATGACTACTTAGATATGACGAAAGAGTTCTCATAACTACTTTATCTTGTATTAAACTATTTAATTTAACAAGTAAAAATTCAGTCTCGCGGATTTTTCTTTCATCATCGCATGTTTCTTCAACAGAAGAATCAATGCAACTTTCTACAAGGGTTACAGAAGGGACTGAACCAGGAATACATTCTATATCTTCGGTAATTTCATTATAACTATAAATATTTTCAAAGGAAGGGATCTGTCGAACCATTAAGGAATGAATTTTATGTATATGTTTACAGAGTGCATGATTATCAGAGCATTCACAAGTATACAAATGCATGCACAAAGATAAACACGCCTGTTTTATGCACATACAATAGCACTGATCATTTTCTGAACATGTTTCCGCAATCTTTTTGACTTCGTAAAATACATCGCCGTTTGTCTGCGATTTCACTAACCATGAATTTGTTGACTTAATATAAATATCTCCATCAGGAATCCTTAGACCATTGTTGTGGCGTTTATAATAGGTTGGAGGAAAAACACTAGTGGGAGTGCCAGTTATAATTCTGTATTGATGAGATAAATATGTATCATTCTCTATTCTTAACAATGTATCGATTAAATTATCCACTCGGCGATTAAATTTGCGTTTAAAATAACTGGTTTTTAGTTTATTGTGAAAAGATTCACAATACATATTTGTATCAGTATAAGCATGTGGAAATTGACGATGTGACATACTCCATAAATCTGTTCTATTATAGTAATAATCATCAAAATATTTAATAAAAGCAGGCTCTTTATTAACAAATGCAACTCTAAAATTTTCCATCATTTGTTTAAACTTTAGTGAATTTGTTTCTTCTAAGAGCACTACCAAAGAAGCATAAATTTCATTTCTAATTTCTAAACCAGAAACAAGATTATTTAATTGTTTTTTCCATGCGCGATGAAGGTGCCATTTGCAAAGCAAATGTTTAACACCTTCACCAAATACCTTTTTAAATGCAGGGCCAGTTGTTCTATCATCATCAGTCATGATGCAATTAATATTTAAATTGGGCACACTTTCTTTCAAACTGTCAAATAAACAATCTCTAACGCATCTCAATTAACGCATCTAATTTACTTGTAATAAAATGAGCAACTGGGTAACACCTATTCCATATTCATCTGGTACAATTAAATTTAGTAAATAGAAACCATACTCATTAGTTTGGTGTGTGGAGTCGATACATAATATTTTCGAACAGTTCTTAACCATGATTTCTTTTTGTTCCGCTGTTTGTAAACCAATTGCAAAAGAATTATTAGGTAACATTTTTGAACTAGTTGGTCCATAAACTGTATCTTGCCATTGGGGTTTATAAAAAAAGAACACAATTATAAGTTTCTTTTTGTAATTTGTTAACTATAATATCGACAGAGACAGCATCTTTTTTATGAGGCTGGGAAAGTGATTTTAAAGAATTAACATAGTATGATAAATTTTTGTTTGTTAAAAAGGATTCCTTAATGAGACATTTATCTCGATCATTTCTTATTTCCCTATTACCACGTACATATTCTAATACTTTAGATTTCTCAATACCCATTTGAAGGTTAGCTTTAATGAATTCCCTACAAGTTTTTTTAATTGGTTGAAATTTAATGTTTTGAGGACACAATTTATGATTGTGTTTTGAAAAATATTTTACATTGATCCCTTCACCATCGTCACAAACGATTATTCGCGCAGGGCATTCAATTGGTGGAATTGAACCTTTGATATTTCTACGACTACTTTTTCTTTTACATGTCTCTGAAGTTTCATTTTTAGAAAATTGACAACTGTAATAGGAATAAACATTAATTTCATTTCTTTTACTTCCAGTATGTTTTTTGAAAGATGTAAAAGTTTTAGTTCCTTCGTGCTCTAACCATAATTGAAAACTTAACTTATCTGTAAAGCTTAATTCCTTTATAGTCATATCTATTCCATGAATCTCACTTCCGTGAGTTAGTGAATGCGTTAAATACCTAAATCTACAGTTACACTCAGGATGTGGACAAGGATAAGGCAAAGTTAAATCTGAACATATTTTTATATGTCTCTTTAATTGGGATTCATATAAAAAATTTTGGGGGCAGATACTACATTCAAATAATGATTTTTCCACCCCTTGATCCTCTATTTTCTCACTTTTAATAATGTTATATCCTTCGCATACTTTACGGTGATTTGCAAATGATTGTGAAGAAAAATAAGTATTTCTACAAAATATACAACATTTTAAATACCCTTCATTAACAGGTGCACCTCCAAAACAAATTGATCTTTTACTTTTACTATCATAATAATTCAAATATTTAAATGAATCTCTATTATACATTTTTTTTCTCTTTTTCATAACCGATTTTGCTACGAACTTCATGATCTTTAAAATATGTATTACTCATTAACGAAGTTTGGGAATCTGATAATATTATAGAATCACTTACCTCATATTTAAACAGATTCATCATGGTGGTCATGTCTTCTCGAAAAAAATTTAACACTGACGAGATCGGTGAAATGGACAGTTCCACGGGGCAGAGCCAGAAAATAAAATTTATCTACAAATATGTTAGATACCTGGAAAATCTAAAAAACGCTATTTTAAAACTTACAGAAAATGAAAGTCTAAAAACAATCGAACAGTAACTTAACAAAAACTAGGAAGGCCCTGGAAGTAAAAATTAAACATGCATAAAATCAAGGCATAAAATATAAAAACTAGCACAATAAAATAAAACAAAATTATAATTACAAAATATATCAGTAAAAATAAAAAAGAAAAAAAAGTATTATAAATAAAATCAATATAGCAATAATAGTAACCATTTAAATAAAATAATTCAATAAAAAAATGGAAAATTAATACAAAATAAAAAATTTCAATTTTGTTATTTAAGAACCACACACTAATTTAAAAAAGAGTATAAATAAAACAATTCAACACAATAAAAAACAGTAATATAAAAATATTCAATATCGTAATAATAGTAACCGCTTGATAACGAATCAACCTCGCGGAATGAGCACTATAGCAAGAATGATTTTTTAGTAGGATTAATTATGTTTAAGCCAACGATGAACTTGGCGATTTTCAAAAAGAAGCCAAAAATATCAAAGTAACCCACCCTAGTTTGTAGATTATAGGAATAGGTGCCTCCAACGAAATTGCGCATTACACGTCCGGCCTTGTTTGTTCCTTTTATCTGTCACTATCTTCATGAATTAGTTATTTGAAGGGAGATGCTTAGTTATTTCACTACGTGCGTATGAGCTCAACTAATGATCAATATCAATAAATTCTTCATATGCTTCATTTTATTCTTCTTTTCTTTATATTTAGTTGTATTTCTAGAATCATTATCCTTAAAAATAATAAATACATTCGGAATTTGAAATATTTGTAAGTTTCAAAACTGTTACTTTTTACCGCAGATGCAAGATTTATGTATGACACGAAAGAGCAAATCTGAAATAAATTGCATCGAAACTCCCATCTGTAAAAGAAAAAGAATCACAGAGCCTCAAACTTAAAAAAAATTGAGACATAAATATAGCTATACAAATATGCATGTATGCAGACATAACTTTTTATTTTGTAAATTGCCGTTTTTCCCAAACGAAGAATTCGCCAAAGTGGATGGGGAAAAAACAAGTTCATTTTATGTTGTATTTTGGGGTTTAGTCGGGTCTCTTATTTTATCTCAAAAAGACAAAATCTGAATTTGAATTAGGGTATAGGAATTGAAAATAGGTATCTGAATTTTTAATAATTCACAGAATGCTATGTTTTTCATTAAAAGGAAAATTAGTTTCAGTTTCCATTTGCCAAACAAAGAGTTGAATTTCCAAAATCTGATTTCCCACCATTCAAATCTTATCTCCAGCTTAGGATTGATATATTTTATTTCTACTTTTTTTATTTTATAATTTGTTGGCATGCCAATTTTCGTGATGAACGGGTTGTAATTTTTTTCCATTGTATATTTGCTTACAGTTTCGGTTATGAGCAAATCTTCATTGTTTTGCAGCTTGATTTTTAATTTAAAAAAAATTGAATGTGTTTCTTTTATGGGGTACGAAAATTTTCCAGGAATATTTCAATATTTTAATATTACTACATTACCCTAACTTAACAAGTTGAAAGCGGGTTTTTTTTGTGGAGAAATCAGAATTTTTAATTTTAAGGTCATGCTTTAGCAGTCTTTTCTGCCATTGGTCACCTGACCAACAGCCAATCACAATAAGGAAGCTTTGGAAATATTGTCTGGGGTCGTGTGTGTACTTGTGTTATAGTTTTGTTAAATTTATGTTTCTTATTCCACAGAGTTGTCATGTAGCATATACTGTGGCAAATTCTAGTGATTTCAGCGTACTAATAGTAACATCTGAGTATTTAGTTCTGAAATCAATGTGTGGAATCTAATATTTTCGATAATGGTAAGATTTTGTATCTCTTATTATTCTTTTTTTACAGAAAGATTGTCATTACTTGTCAGAATAAGGTCAGCTCTTGTAGAACGCTGTTTTGTTAATAAGTTTTTATTGATGCAAATTTGATTGATAGCATTAATTTTAAGTAATTAATATATCATAAAAATTCTTGCAAGTTAAAATTCATGTATTGTGCATACTTTTTTCAGTAAGTGACGTTTTCCTTATTGTTTGTTATTGCAAATTTCGCATCGTGTCATCAATTAGAAGAATTTGTGAATCTTGTCAATACAGCTTATTTTTAAAAAAGGCATTTCAGAGTTTTCTATTAAAAAATAACCGAACAGAAAATGATAGTTAATTGGGATTTTATCGATCTGTTTCGATCACGAGCTTCGTTAAATGTACAAAAGACGAGAGTTTTCGCAAATTAAAACCATGTTTATAAAATTCCGATTTTCGAATGTCAAAAAAAAAAAAAAAAAAAAAATCTGTGTTAGATTTTTTGGAGTGAATAGTGGATGGAAAAAAGTTAATTTTAATATTTATTTCATTAATCTAAAATTAAATATAAACAAATGGCGGCGTCCCTTAAGATGCTATTTCATTATTTTATCTTGCTAATATTGTTAATTATATTAGAATCTTTTGAAAAAATGTTTTCTGAAGTCTAGAGTTGTTGGACTTAGCTGAGATTTGAATGTCTTTTAAAAAATGAAGTTCTGGGAAATTTTTGATGTCATTATGCATTGCAAGTATTTGTTTTCTCAGTGAAATATTTTAAAGAATGAATTTTTATAATCATGTGTGGTGCATTTTTTATAGTAATTTTCCTTGATTTAATCTATATTGCAATATTGCTACTGTTCATTTTTCTATTTTGTAGCAAATTTTTTTTTCTTTAGAGAATCACTCCTTCTCTAGTGTATTGTTTGAACAAGAAATGCAGATGTTAAAAATAATTGCATTCTTGCAGATTGATGCTTTGTTTAAAAAGTGTGGTTAGTTTTGAAGAAAAAATAGTTTTTTTAACCTTTTTTGAAAATTTTAAAAAATTGTATAAATTTTTGCATTACATATGGAAAAACTAAATTTGTGAGAAATTTTTAATGCATGTTAGAAAACAATGTAATTTATTTGGAACAATGTTTTTGAGCAGATATAAAATCTACATTTTTTTTATATAAAGTTCTTTTTTAAAAGAGAAAACGTGATTCATTGCATGAATTTCTATCAAATTCTTTTTGATTTTTTAAAAAACTAGTAATAAAACATGTATTTATTTTTCTGTTTTTTTTTTTTTTTCAAGCATAAAAGGAGGAATAATTAAGAAAATTGAATTTGCAAAGAAACTTTTTGTAGCACTGACTGTAGGATTTCATATAAATATTTTACTTTTTATATGTATTTTGTTGTATTTTAATCATTGTAATTAAATATTTTCAAACTTTTTATCTTATATTTAAATTTGATTATAGGGTTTTACAAAACTTATATCTAATGTGTTATCAGTTTATTGTAAACACACACAGTTATTGAAATGGTAATTTTATAAAAATTTTAAGTATAACCGAAGAGATTATGTTGGTTGTTTCAAGCGAGTATTTAAAACCTTTCATCATTTAAACAACCACATTATAAATCTTAAATTTTTTGTCAAAATTATGGAAACAATGTAAAAGTGGCATATTTTTTGTTTATGATACTAATTGTTGTTTGTATGTAATAATTGTTTAATAATTTAACAATTTAAAGTAGAACATGAGAGATTTTTGTTTAGTTAGCAAAAAGTCTTTAAAGTCTTTATTTTAAACTATCATTCTCTGCTGTACCAGTATGTCCCTTTTTAACATCTTTTTTTTTCTTCATAAAGTAACCTTTTTTTTTTTTGCACTAATATGAACTTATGTATTATGTTAGAAAGGGAATTTTATATTTTCTGTATTGTATCTATATATTTCAGGCTGCAGAGGAACCAGCTTACCTTATGATTGGTACTGATGTCAGTGCAAAGTATAAAGGAGCTTTTTGTGAAGCAAAAGTTAAAAAGGTGAACAGAGTAGTCAAGTGTAAGGTAAATATTTATATTATACTTATGGACATGGTAAAAAACATATCTATGTTTAAAAAAGTTGTATTTTGTTAGTTATTTATCAAAATAACACTTGTAAAGAATAAAAATTATTTTGAATCTGGGTTTTAATTGACATGTATATTTTTTAATTTATATATTTTTGTTATATTTTTTTATATTTTGATTCTGATTAGTAAAAATATTCTTTTATTTTTAGTAATGATTTGAATTATTTATATTTTTATGTATGTGGTATTGTTATAAGAAAAATTTTCTGTTTTAGGAAAATGTCTTTTAAAAATATAATATACTTGTATGTATTTATTTATTACTTGTTGAAATATCCCAATTTGGTGTGTTTTCCCTTTTAATTATTCAATATACTTTTTAATTAAAATATACTAAGCAATTTCTGTTCTATTTTATATTTTCTACAGGTTACTTTCAAAAATAACTTGGGAAGTTTTATGATTACTGATGACCAGATCAAAGGAAATTTAAAAGTAAGTTTTTTTTTGGACCCCTAAGTAAAGCATTACTTATGCATTGAAAATCACGTGTGTGCAGCAATCATAGATGTGTTGAAAATCAGTTAAATGATGTCAAGGAACTAGTTATTAAAGATATATTAGTTTTATAAGCAGTTCTAGAACAAAATGGAGATTCTTGATTGATTTAAAAATTGCAAAATTTATCACAGAAATGATAAAGTAAATCCAGTTTGTCACTTTTTGAATTATTCAGATGTTAATCTGCTGTAATTTTGGTTAATTAAAATGGAAGTTTAATGGTCTTTTTATAATAAGTTTCAAAATTATTTTTTAGTCTCATGTTTAAGATAATGCCAAAAACTGTTGTATGAAGTAATACACATTTACTTTTGAACTGTGTAAGTTTGGATGATAAGACCATTATTAACAGACTACCTCAAAATTAAAATATCAAAGTACTAAAATATAACTGTGCAGCTGTGCCTGGTACTAAATTTAATAAGTATTTAGTAATTCTTGCTTATTCAAATTGAAAGTGTTTTTGTGGATTTAGGGTACAAGAAAATTGCTTTATAAATATGTAAGTATGATACACATTTTAAATAAGTTGCATTAAAGTTTTTTTTTTTAGTTGAGATTTTTGCTTTTTTATTAGAAATTTCAACAGTAAAGTACTAAAGTATTTTCACCGGAATTGGGTGCAATCCATTGTATTTCTTTTACTGTTTTGAATTTTTTTTAATGATTGTAAATAATAATTTTTAATAATTTTTTATTTGTTTTTTGTTGAGTTAATTTATTAATAGAGTGTTTGAATATATGTGTATATATAAAAATATATCATATAAATATTTCTATTTTTTAGATTGGTGGTGAAGTTGATGCTAGACATCCAGAAAAAGGTCAATTTTTGGAAGCCATTATCAATAAAATGCAAGATTATAGTCAATATACTGTTGGTAAGCATTGAATTAATTTAAATCAATGAGATTAAAACTTTTTAAAATGTGGATTGTGCCTTAGTAATGGTAAAAATTTATTATATGTTGTATAGAGTTCTCTATTTTAAAAGCAATCAAAATTCATTTGTAGCTGTTTTCATAGACCTTTAATTTTTTCTTGGCTAGATAATCATTCTTCAAACTACTGAGTTCAGACTTAACTTTTTTGCATGGATTTTTCATTTTTCTTTCTGTTAATCTGTTCAACTTCATCTTACAGCAGTTAGAAAGTGGGATTGGTTGTAATTGATAAAAATGTATGCATGACACACCTATAAATGTATATTGAAAAAAAAAGTCTTGCTTTAACTTATTGTGTATGATTATCTTGTCTAATTCTTACAAAAATGAAACTACAAACATCCTGTGTATTCCAGCATATAAAGCACATCTTTAATATCAGAATTTACAGGTGTGCATTACATGCAGGATGTAAAAATGATAGATTTAAAAATAAGGAAAGGATGAGTATAAAAATTAAATTTCTATGTGTATACTTAAACACTGTTTGTTTATTAGAAATTACACCTTATTTATTTTTCCTTGCTGAACAAAATTATTCCATTCTATAATTTACTACATCAAGTTATGAGGACATGGTACAATTTCAATAAAAAATTTTATTTAAGGATTTTCAAAAATTTTTTTGGTTGCCTTTATGTGTGTATTCTATGTAAAACAGATTTTGTGCTCAAAATTTCTTAAAAAGTAGCCATTTAATTTTTTAAGGAAAAAAACTTAAAATTCGTGAAGTGATTTTAAAATGCTACTCCTCCTACAAGTTTACATATACGCATGAAATTTGATTTACAAGTACATCAAACTATGCATAATAAAAGTTGGTATGGGTTTTACAATAACATGATTGGTATTCGTACAATACTTCTTTTTATGAATGCTTATTGAAAACTCCTTAAAAATGTACAAATTCTGAGTTCAATTATTTAAAAAAAAATAAGTATTGCTTTGATTCAAAAATGCATACCAACTTTTGTTACATGTACTATTAGCAATAGGTAAAAAAAATTCAAAGCATTAAGCATAATAGAAAAAAAGCTTTAGCATTTTAAATGAAGACAAACTAGTTATTTTATCTTTCTGAGACAAGTAAGTTTAAAGTTTTGATCTGCCATAGGGATGTGAATAAAAAAAAAATGCAAAGGCTATAATAATTCATGTTTTTAAAGTTTAGAGCTTTCAAATTTTGTCAGGTTATAGAAAAGTTTATAAAGAATAATTTAAGCTAAAAAATTAAATATGATTTTTTGACCCCGATTTTGTCAATTGAATCGTATTGTGCCCCCTTAAAGTTGTTTTCTAGTTTTCACTTTTATTTGCATTCCTTTTTGTCCACTTTAAGGCAAATAAACTTTCTGCTTCTTGTTATAGTTAATTAACCCTCTCGCTGCCTAGTGCTACATCTGGTACGTGTACTTTGCCCATAGAAATAGTGGGATGCGCAGCGAGAAAGTTAATCCATTCTGATGATTTTTAGAACTCGGTTTGAAATACTTTCATCTATGATAGGCTATTTCATCATTCTTTTACAGAATGTGTACTTTATCTTTGGCATGTTCAGTTCTTTCTTTTGCTTGCATGTAGAGGTTTCACCAACACCACACATCCTTGTTGCATCACTGTACTCCTTTCCCTATTGCAAAACCCATATTAACTACTAAAAGGAACATTATATTAGACCATATTTTAGTTAAAGTAAATATGATTTACTAAAACCTTTGACATTCACAGCAAAGTTGTAGCTTCAAATGACTGGAAAAAGAAGAAACATCTGACTCCTATTCTTGCAAATTTATTCGGAGTGAAAGGGCATTTTTACCCCAGATTGTCTCCCATTTTTTGTATTTATAGAAAAACATTTTTGTGCATTGAACTTAACTGATCCTGTTAAAAAAATTGACTACCCTCTCAAGCATTTCTTCCAGACACATGTTATTCTTCTTATTGATTGTTAATTCGGTATGAAATTGTTTGACAGCTGAGAAAATCCTTCAAATGACTGACTTCAAAAGTTAAGAGGATTACAGATATATATTCCGGGTTTCTTCACACGAAAAAAGGTGAATGTCATACAGACAGTACACTTAAAATTTTTTAAAAATGTAGTTTTGACATTATAGGTATGCATTATACCCTGGAATATATGGTAAGAATTTAACAATAATTTTGTTCTGTAAAAAATATAATAATGGTTTTGTGTAGATCATTTAAAAATTTTCTTTAAAAAAAATAAGCATTTTTTAAATTAATTTTAAAGGATACATTTTTCTATTTATGTTTTTTAAAATGTAAAAATTCTATTTAGTTAAATTGTTTCATCTTTTAAAAAATATACCGATTTATAAATGTTAAAAACTGTGCAAGAATGAAAATTCAATAAGGTTTTTTAATTTTATAAAAAGTTGCAAAATATTGATAATTACTCCAAAATTTTTCTTGGGTATCTTCTTTTCTGGAAAGTCTGGTAGCATTAAATTATGCTGAATTGAAAAATTTAACGTGAGTTCTAATTCTTTCTCAGAGTTGTTAAACTTTAATTTTATGTAAATATATATTTTAGCTATATAAAAATAAGATGCTATTGTTAAAATGAATTAGATTTATTTGTGTAGGAGGAAGATTGTATTAAAACAATATTTTGTATGATTTTTTATTTGTTATAGTTTTTGATGATGGTGATGAGACAACCTTGAGACGTACCTCATTATGTTTGAAGAGTGGCCGTCATTTTGCAGAAAGTCCAGTATGTATTTTAAATTTTCATATGATTTTTAAAAATCATAATATAAAAATTGTTTTAATTTACAAATTATCTCCAAAATGTTCAATATTTGAAGTTTATGGAAAAAAAAACAGTATGAGAAATGTGAACATAAGCATTTTTTTTTATCCAGGAAACAATTGAAAATTTATCGATAGTGATTTGAATTTGTTTAAATTTATCATAAAAAAAAAATTCCAAGTTCTCTAGCAAATTTATTTTACCCCCCCCCCCCAAAGATGAAGATTTGAAATCATTCATAATGTTTAAAATTAAGAGTTTTTAAGAGAATATTTCATGTTTATGAATATGTACAATCTAGAGAAGATTATTATATTTCTTTTTTTTACAAGCATTATTTATGTTTTACTTTGACAATATGTATGAAAATATTTTTTCAATTCAAGAAAGTAAAAGTAATCTGTTTATTAAAATCTCTTTAGAGACCATTCTTCTGAGAAATGTTGAAATAATTATTTGAAGTGCTTATAAAAAAATATTTGTTGATTTTTTATAAATATGTGCCATATAAAAATATCAGTGTTTAGAGTTTTATTTTTAAGTTTTTTTTAGTAGAAAAAGAACTGAATGAGAAAAAAAATTGAGAACAATAGTTAATAATTAATAGTTAATAGTAATAGCTGGATAAGAAATTATAACCCCTAAAACTCCTTGGCATACCCTTTTATATTTTAAGGAAATCGATTCTTTAGGCATTTAGTTTTAACTAATAATAAAATGTTTAAAATTGTTTTTGTTTAAAAATTTTATATGCTCAAAAGCTTTCAAAAAAATATTTTCTCAAGCATTTTTTGATATATACTCTGTAAGTTAAAAATAGTTACTGAATTGCATTCTTTTTCTTTTCCTCAAGCTCTAGAGCAGGCATGTCAAACTCATATGATATTACGGGCCACATAGTCTGTTTAATTATTAGTTTGGGGCTGCATGTTTTTAATTTTCAAAAAATCAATAAAATACGATTTTTATAATGTATCGTGCATTTATTAGACTTAATGTATTGTATGTTATGTATAGATAGACATTTTATTTTTCATGTTATTTCTTAAGCTTAAACTGTAAATATTTTTTAATTCTTTTTTTATAAAAAAACAAACAAAAATTATTGTAAGAAATTCAATTTAACATTACTTTTTAAAAGGTATTTGATATAATTTTTTTTCTCAAAGCAAGTGACTGTTTAAAAGTATTGAGCTGATGCAATGGACTAAATTCATGTGACGTCACGATCACGTGAAAACTGTGTCACATGATTATGCTGCGGTTTGTTTACTTCTGTCGCTAGGACTATTTTGCTATCGCAGTTTCACATTGTACTTTTAAAAATGTCTCATTTTGCTAAAATGGTTGTTCAATCAATAATTGAAAATATGATAGAGGAAGAGAATCACATTTTTTCATATACCAGCGCTAAATATGAGTGTTTTGAAAGCATTTTGAAACGTGAGGATTATAAACCATCTCCTCCCTGTTTATTATGTATGCAATTACTTTGAAGAATATTTTCAATACCGACGCCAGCTTAAACCAAGCTTTATTCTCACTATTTTTGTCTTCACAAAAGAAACCTGTTCAAAAAGGCTTTTGGAGAGATGTAGACTTTCACAAACATGTAAATACTTCAAAGCAAATTTTTGTTTATTTTAAATAAAATTATATTTAGATCATACATAAGACAGTAAAATATGTTAGTTAACTTAAACAAGTTTTTGTTTATTTTAAATGAAGTTATATTGAGAATATATGATGTTTAGTTAACTTAAGTTTTACTTATTTTACGCATCTTCAGAGTAGTAACAGAGGTACTTAAGTATTTAATTATTTAAAATTAGAACACAAGAATCTGATATGTAACCGTACATGTGTCATATCAAAACAAGTATTTTTTTAAACTTATTTTACTTTATAATTTTACAATATTACTGGGGGAGGGGGGGGGAACATTTTTGAGAAGTATTTACTACAAAAATGGAAAAATATCTTAATTTACTACAGCTTCATAAATGTTTACACTAAATGATGAATCAAATACCACTTTCAAACATTAGAAATCAAAATGATAATTTACCATTTGTAAAATTACACGTAAAAAAATTGTGCAGCATTTTGAAAGTCTTTGTTCGCTGCACTATTTCAGGCAAAAGATATAATTTATCAAGAATTGAATTACAAATATGGTAAAAAATTAAGGCATAAAGTTTTAAAACTAAAATGTGTATAATAAAATAAATTTGCGTCTATATATTGGAAACAAAAGTCTTGCTCACAACTACATGATCAAAATAAAATAGTCATTTTTAAATCCATAGTTCTTTTACAAAAAAATAAAAATTTTAATATATTTGTGTGGTATTGATTAACACACTGTTTTTCAGAGTTTAACTGTGTGGTATAAACCTATCACAGAAAGAGAGAGATGTGTAATTTTTTTTACTATTTATAACAAATATGCATTTATATTGGTGTTTGCACAATATGTAGAAGATTTATCATTATAAATTAGATTTATTTTATATCATATTTATGTTTACATAAATATAAGTCTATAAGACTCATGTATATTGACATTATCCTGCTTGTAAGTCCTGAATAAATTTGTTGCATGAGTTACTTACCAATATTGACCCAAGAAAAGTATTTGGATTAATTTTATATTTATCGTGAAGAGAAACACAGAAAATCTTTTTCAAAATTATTCTTAAGGCGTTAAATTGGCCAAAATCACTGATATTTTTGAGATAAGATTGTTGTGGTAAAACAATGCTATAATTAGTTAATTAACTTTCTTGTAAGTAGTTAGTTAATTAACTTTCTTGTGATTTTGATTAGAATAGAACTCAATTTATTCATAATAAATTTTGGTAACTTGTTGATGTAATAATGATTTTAATCTTTATTAATATATTTTCAAACGTTAAGTTTCAGAGAGAATTCTGTATCTTTTTTTTCCTGATGTTGTTTTATCTTCCATTTTTTTTTAACATATAAATATAATTATATGTAAAGGGGTACTTTTCATTCATATTAGTGATAACATAGGGAGAGTACATTTCTTCAAATAAGTTTTAAGTTTGCAAGAAATGGAACAGGAGTATTTAACGTTAAACATAAATACCTGGTCAAGAGACATAACTAGTAGAAATTGTGAATGGAAATTTTATGTAACTATTCATTTATATATATATTGTGTTGAATTTTTTCTATCTTATTTGCAATCCTTGTGTTGTAAAAATAAAATGCATTTTCAATATCATGGATAAATATAATGGATATTGTTTATCAATATGACATAAACAATAGCTTAAAGAAGTAAATTAAAAAATTTTTTTTTTACAAGTTTAACTTATATTTTGGAGCCATCTACTGTTTATAGATAAATCATACTATTATTTTTTATAAATTATATGTAATTCAATAAGAAGAAAAATATATTTAAGACTAAAGATAATTAAATTGAATTTCTTATAATTATTGCACCTTTTCTGATGAAACATTCCCTTAATATTGTATAATAATTTTTAAAATGTAGATCAACACGTTAAAGGCACTTTATACAAAGGCAATTAAAAAAAAGTATTCAATTTGTCATAAAAAATTGTAATGCAAACCCTTTTAATATAGTTCATACTAGCATTAATAACATTAATTTGTGATCCAAGTGTCGCATACCCATGCATTATATTTAGTATCCCAGATTTAAAAGTGCAATTTCCAATAGAAATCTATTCAGCTCTGCAAAACATTGTACAAATGAGTAAAATTACAAACACATGTTTATTTAGTGCATGGTTTTTTTTCAGAAAAGTTACAATTTTTTTGCAATTTCTTTTTCAATACTTAATATCCCCTCAGGGGGCTCACCTTCTTTAGGTGAGTAGAGGTGTCACAATCCGGAGGTGCCCTAGTGATCTTTTCCTTTTCCCACGGGGTTTACTGTCTTTGGTAAACATGGGCTTCACGAACCCGGGGTACTTCTAGTGATCCTTCTCTATTTTCGACCCTCTTTCTTGTCATTCAATTCATTCTTTCTTTCTCTTCCCGTCTAGACCTTATTAGCCCTGATTATGTACTTTATATGTAATTAAATAACTCATAATAATGGATAATCACATTACAATGAATATATCCTGAAAATTATATATTAATATGAATCATTGCTTTAACTAAAAAATGAAATAGTATTTTCTTTTATTACTTTAGACAATCATTTCTAAAAAAAATTCCAAACATTTTTAAAGAATAATTACTAAGTAAATCAGACAGTCAAAGATGGAGAATGTTATTTTATTAGAAACATTTCAAATATCTTTAAATGCTCCATAATATTGTAAAACACATACATACTTTTAAAGTATTTATATGCAATACATTGTAAAAATAAAATTCATTTTCATCCAGTAACTGTTCCGCAGTAAAATAAAATATTCCTTTAAATTTTAAGTGTAGGTAGGCAAACTTGATTTAAATATAGTGTTAAAAAAATTCATTTTCATCACAGGATAAATACCATATCAACTCTAATATTTTATGTATAAAATGGGGGGGGGGTGGGGAGGTGATGGGAAAAAATACACTTTCACCAAAAGATAATTATCTACATTTATCTAAAGCTTTCATATTACCTAATAATCTATATACACAGGCTTCAAGAAACAAACGTTTTTGCAAGTTTAACATGTACTTCAAAAAAAAAACAAGATAACAATTTATCAAATTAAATTTGATCATTTCTAAAAATTGTTGCCTTTTGCAATGGTATCATTCCCCTTAAGAATATTTTATTTTAATTTAAAGAAAGAAATGACATCAATTTTTAACAGTAAAGAATAATTATTAATAATTTAGAAATCATTAATTTGTGAAGTGTAAAAATCAAAGAAAAATTTATTTAATTTTTGTAAACATTCCTTTCACAAATTATCATCAAATTGTTTTACTTCCGAATAAATATTTTCTCTTGACTTTGAATTCTGAATTAAAATTATAAACAGACATTTTTTTATATTATATACATTTAACTGACTCTATTTGATAATAATAGTGAGTTCTTTTTAAGGAAACGATACAATTGTTATTCGATAGTCAAACAGTTTAAAGTTTTTTAAAAGAAGTTGTATTGATCCTATATACTGTAAGTCATTCTTGCGCAAAAATATATAATTAATAACTACTAAATTAATTATGAATTAAAATAACTATTAGCTGTGTACCAGGTGCTAGGATCCAACCTAGCTAACACTATTTGAAGAAGACGAATACCTAATTAAATAAATTAGAATAAAACAAAAATTTATTAAAGAGTTGTTGAGAGTTTTTCCTAACAAATATATACACTAGAATAATGCATAAAATGCAATGATATCATATATTTTAATTAGATAAAATTAAAGGACAAGAATGTCAACAACTTGCGTATAGGTTTTAACATGCGAAGAAACAACACATGCAAATGTTGGCAAAGTTGTCACGTGATTCCCCGCTTGGTGTCTGTCTGGTGTGAATTTCGTCCATTTTTAAAATTGACGATAAATGTTAATTGGGGTAATCTTGACCTGTCTGAATTTTTGCTATTTTTCATTAAAGAAAATAATTGCTAGCTTAAATAAGTGCTTTCGAACATATGACCAATATTCGTGTTACAAACGATAAATTTTAGGAAACCGATAAGCTGAGAAATATGCATTAAAATTTAGAATTCCAACTTCAATAAATTTTTGCCTTATTAAAGAATCATATTAGATTTTAAATGATTTCATTTGTTAGCTTTCATCAACAATTTTCAATATCGATAGATAGAGATGAAATAAAAGTGCAAAATTGTAAAAGTTGTGTAGCTTTTAAAATAAGAAAATATTTGATCTATAATTTCGTTTCTAAAAATTTAAATTATTCAGCATATTGAGTAAATTTTAATTTATGGGATTTAATCAATAGATATTTACAGTTTTCAAAGGGAAACGAGTTTCCTTTTCCTCTTTATTTTTGTCAAAGTAATAATTTTTAATATTATCAAATAGATGGAACAATTGATTTTTGTCTTGAAGCTTAAAATTAAGTTAAGATGACTTGTTATATTAACTGAGAAAGCCAGGTCCTTTATTCGTTGTCTATCTTTTAACTCAGCACGTTCATAATTCTTGTTTCCAAGAAAATTATAATCAATTGCGTTCAGCAATTTGAAGAATCATTTCAACACTTTATGATTTGAAAACCATTGAACTTCTGAATAATATAGTAGAGCTTTGTATTCACTTTCTGTATCTTCCGGAAATGAAGCAAATTGATGATGTGTGATTAAATTTATGCTCTAGAATAAACTAAACTCTTTGACACAACAGTTCATGAGGGTCAAAGCCACTTTGCCCATCTTAGTTTTCACATGACCTTTGTTTTCGAATATAACTTACAATTTTGGTGACTCCTTTATAAAACATATCCTTTTAAAAAAAAAAAAATTGGGGGGATCAGTATCTGCTGGAGAATAAATAATACAATGAAAATGTTCAAAATTTTTTTACCATGCTGTTTACATGTTTCTTTTATGCTTGCAACAATTCCTTTAGTAACACTGGTCATGGTATGTGCACCATTATACAAGACAAACCAACTTTTCCAATGATAACTTATATTTCTTCAAAACATATATAAGTACATTTGAGATGTCAGCTCCAGTGGTTGTATTATGATTTTCAAAAGTTCTTCACTTAGTTTTTAATTAACTTCACATTCATGAATAAAAATAACAAGCTGAGCAAAATTTGAAATATCTGTTCTTTCATCAATCTTGCAATAAACTAGGCTTGAAATGTTAATATTATTAAATTGTTCCGATTTCTCAAATTCTTGGCTATTTCATCAACTCTGCTCTAGCTACGATAGTTCGACTTAAACTTACACTTTGAATTCGATTTGTTTGTGCTGGAGATATTTTCCACTGTTTTAAATAAACATTCTCTTATAAATTTCCTTTCTGTAAATGATTTCAATTTGCTTGCATGATTAATTGTGATAATATATAACGTTTACAGAAGCTGTGTAGTCTTCAACAAATTTAATGAGTACACTTTATTGTTTTTGAAGAATTGATCTCAATTTGGTCAATTTGTCTTCACAAAATTTTGTAAAATATTGGTCATAGTTTGCTTCATGATTTGTATCATAGTACCTTTTAAGATTATATCCCTTTGCAACTGAAATAATTTTTAGATATCAGGCATATTTATTATTTTTTTTATTACAGTTCCTATTTTCTATGAAATATCATTCCTCCTTTATTGATCTTTCTTTATTCATTGTTGAAATTTTATTATATTTTTATTAAATAACTTTTCAGTTTAATATATGAATAAAAATAAAAATTCACTTTTGCAAGCGATTAAATTTACACTGCCCTTTATCTTAACAGTCTTTAATATTTTTTAAAACTTTAAAAAACACCTCTGGCTGCCTTTTGCTAATTGGGTACTCCAAACAAAGAAGTTTGAAGAGAAATAAAAGTCGCAAACAGAAAGAATTGGGAAGAAATTTTTAGTTAAGAAATGTGCATTATGCATTTCAAAATTTAATAAAAATGAATTTATAGTAGTAAAATCAAATGAAAATGTTTAATAAAATATTTTTGAAAAATATTTTTAATCTAAAAGCCATTTCTATTATCAAATAGGATTTCTTTTAAAACAAGAACAGGTAAAAGGCAAATACATAGTAGATTTATATGTATATAAAAGGTTTGCCTCAAATAAATTTGTAAATGAAAAAACATTTGAAAGACCTGATATTTAAAAATTTTTAAAAAGAGTTGGCGGACCACAACTTGCATATTGGCGGGCCACGTGTTTGAACATCTCTGCTCTAGAGTGTCTGAACATTACTAATATTGTCACAAACTGATACGCTCTGAGTGGCCGAATGGTTAGAGCACTGCTCTACAATGCAAGTGGCTCGGGTTCGAGCCTCCCAGATATTTGTTTGTTAAATTCAATCATGACTTTCATTATTTATTATTATGGACATTTGCAAATTATGTAAATTGAATTTATGTTAATCTTTCCCCTGGTGGTTATTCTAGAACCCTCCACCAGGTTTATAAAAGTACTGCAGCTGGATAGGTCTTCAGTTATGGTGCTGCCCATGTAAAACACTACGACAAAATAAATTGTGTATTGGATAACATCGCCTTATTCCTTCTACGTAACATTTTGGTGGAGGTGCCGGGTAACGATAGCCAACGGCAACGGATATCGGAGAAAGTCGAAGGCTCCAAGGGCTACCTCCAGAATACGGGTTGCTACCTTGCGGAGTCCGAACTGTAAAAAGAATGCCGTAAGGTGAAACGGAAGACAAGGCAACATCATCAATCCCATCTATGTATGTTACCTATCAGCTGCCACGAGAGCCTTGTTCATTCTCTGGCTTGAATACCGAAGATGCTGAAAAATGGAAAAATGATTACGAGAGGATTGCTAACTACAACAATTGGGATGAAACAGTACGTCTTGCAAATGTCGTGTTCTATCTAAGCGGAACTGCAAGGTTGTGGTTTGACAACAATGAAGATCGATTGAAAAGTTGGACAGACTTCGAGAGACTTTTTGAAGAAACTTTCGGAAGGCCTGAGGACGTAAAAAGTTTTGCAGAAGGATTATTAAGGACAAGGGCTCAGCGTCCTGGCGAAACGCATGAGTCTTACATTCAGGACGTATTGTCATTATGCAGGAAAGTGGATAAAAATATGCCAGAAGATCAAAAGATATCGCATCTCATGAAAGGGGTGGCTGAAAATCTCTACCAGGTACTGATAAACAGAGAAGTTAGCACAGTAGATAAATTTGTTGCGTGTTGCCGTGAAGTGGATGCCATGAGAAAGAGACGAGTTGTGCCGCTACGATATGAGAGACTACCTAATGTTACACCCATATCAATGGCCAATGAAGGAGATCTAAGCGATCTAATTCGAAGGATTGTTAAAGAAGAAATCGAGAAAGTACTCCCACGGATCGCAACATGTATAGACGACGAGCAAAGCGATTTAGAATCCATTATCCGAGAAGAAGTTCGAAGCAATTTGGCTCCACTCTCTCAAGAAAAACCTACGCCTTCCCCTTACAGAACTCAAAGGACTGGCGGAAGTTCCTGGAGACCAAGGCCGAGACCTCGACAAGAAAACAGACCAACTCAACAGGATACCGGAAGGAAGACTGACCTTTGGCGTACTTCAGATAACGTACCAATTTGCTTTCATTGTGGACGACCGGGTCACGTGACTAGATATTGCCGTGATAGACGACGTGTTTTTAACGCAGCAAGACAAAAAAGGCAATTAGACCAGTCAGAACGCTGGGATTCCGACTCTCTTTCTGATTACGGCCGCGATCCTGAATCTAATTACCAGCGTTACAGAAGTAATTCGCCGTACCCTAGACGCACACACAATCCACAACGCCACCAATCAAGATCTCCATCTCGTCGCTCACCTGTTAGGTCCAGTGAGGAAAACTGAGGCATGCGACCTGCGTGGGAGGTAAGGCCGCAATAAACGAAAACCCTCCAGTCTACACGGCTGCTAAACTAGTCAAAAACTTTGTATCCGTAACTGTCAATGGGCACATCGTTAATGCCTTGGTTGATTCAGGAGCTGATTATTCAGTAGTTTCCGAACAGTTACGCACGCAACTAAGGACGCCCATGTTTTCAGAACACAACCCGATTCTTCGAACTGCCTGTGGTAAGGTTGTAGAAGCTATATATATATATATATATAGGACGATGCATGTTGCGAGTGAACTTGAATGGAGTGGTGCAACCTTTCGAATTTTTGGTATTCCAGCAATGCATTATGATCTCATATTGGGATGGGACTTTTTCAAAGCAACTGATGCCATTATTGATTGCGGATCAGGTGAACTTCAGATTGGAGAAGTCTCTCCAAATGATCTCAAAATGAATGAAGTAAATTCTGGTTTATATGCGGTCAGTGACGTTGTCATTCCAGGAAACTCTATAAGAAAGATTTCTGCTTTGGCTAAAGACCACCAGACCTTAGAAAAGGTTATAGTTACTGGAATGAAGAATTTTGAATGGACAAAATAGCTAAAAGTCCCAGCTACAATAGCCACACTCCAGAATGGTAAAATAGATATTTGGATTGCTAACAGTTCCTCTCAGCCACAGATAATACCAGCTGGCATGTGTATAGCCGAAATGACGGATATTGAGGATGGATTGGTAAGTTCTTTGAACGAGAATGCTGACAAAATCGAAGTAAAACAGATGAAGCACCCTAGACAGTCGGTGAAAGAATTCAAATGCCTTGTAGACCCGGAACTGCGTGAGGCGCAACAGAAAGATCTTTTGAAGTTGCTTAACGACTTTACAGATGTTTTTGATTTTGAGAACAAAATAAGAGTCTCGAGTAAAGTAAAACACAAGATAAACACCGGCGATTGCTAACCTATTAAGCAAAAGCCATATAGAGTGTCTTTTGAAGAGAGAAGAATAATTCAAAAAGAGGTTGATCAAATGCTGAAGCTTGACATCATAGAGCATTCGGAGAGTCCGTGGTCATCCCCAGTTGTTCTGGTGAAGAAGAAAAATGGATCCTGGCGTTTCTGTGTGGATTACCGTCGCTTGAACAAAATTACCAAAAAGGATGTGTACCCTTTACCCCGGATTGACGATGCCTTGGATAACCTTTCGGGTGCAAGCTTGTTTTCTACAATAGACCTTAAGTCTGGATACTGGCAGATTGAAGTCGATGAAAGAGACAGAGAGAAGACGGCTTTTATTACTCCGGATGGATTATACCAGTTTAAGGTTATGCCATTTGGGTTATGTAACGCCCCAGCCACGTTCGAAAGAATGATGGATAGTATCCTTAAAGGGATGAAGTGGAAGCACTGTCTATGTTATCTAGATGATGTCATTGTCTACGCTGCCTCTTTCGAAGAACATCTTTTGATATTGAGGATGGTGCTTCAGTGCATACGAGATGCTGGATTGACACTGAACCATAAAAAATGTCGTTTTGGTTAAAGAAGCCTTAAGATTCTTGGTCACTTAGTGGACAAAGATGGAATTCGTCCAGATCCAGGGAAGGTCGAAGCAGTTCTAAAATTTCCAACCCCCCAAACCGTTACGCAAGTTAGAAGCTTTTTAGGGATCTGCTCTTATTATCGCCGATTTGTCCATAATTTTGCCAACATCGCCAGGCCGTTGCACGAATTATTCAAGCAAGATGTTAAATTTGTATGGAAAGAAGAACATCAATCAGCATTCATCCATTTAAAATCACTGCTGACGAGATATCCTGTGCTTGGCTTCTTTAAACCAGAAGCTAAAACCTTAATACATACTGACGCCAGTGGATATGGCATTGGTGCTATTCTCGTACAAATACAGAGTGGGTTTGAAAGGCCTATTGCTTATGCATCCCGATCACTTTCAACATCCGAGAAAAATTATTCGACTACAGAGAAGGAATGTTTAGCAGTTATTTGGGCGATAAGTAAATTCCGACCCTATATCTTTGGCCACCCATTTACAGTGGTAACAGATCACCACTCTTTATGCTGGTTGGCGAATCTAAAAGATCCATCTGGGCGATTAGCAAGATGGGCTTTGCGTCTTCAAGAGTACGATGTGGAAATAGTTTTCAAGACCGGAAGAAAGCACCAGGATGCTGATTGCTTATCGAGGAGCCCACTGCTTAAAATTGAAGAAGAGCCCACTGAAGATATACCATTCCTTAATACCATTACCAATTTCGAAAGTGAGCAAAGTAAAGACCCTGATGTAGCAAATATTCGAGACGAAATGGTTAGAAAGAGAGACTTCTCAAAGTTTAAAGAAATTAGTGGAATTTTATACAGAAAAAACTACGATCCTTTAGGAAAGCAGTGGCTATAGTTCATACCGAAACATCTTAGAGGGGACGTATTAAAAAGCCTTCACGATGCACCGACAGCGGGTCATTTAGGGTATGCCAAAACGTACGACCGAATCAGACGGAAGTATTTCTGGCCTGGCCTATACCGCAGTGTCCGACGCTATGTGTCTCATTGTCGAGAGTGTCAAAGGCGAAAATCTCAACCTCAGCGACCTCCAGGATTGCTTCATCCAATATTGCCAAGGGATATCCCGTTTGCTAAAATAGGGATAGATTTACTTGGAAGATTTCCTCTAACAAAGCAAGGGAATAGATGGATAATTGTCTGTACAGATTACCTCACTCGATTTACTATCACAAAGGCCCTACCAAGCGGTGAAGCCACGGAAATAGCTAAATTTCTGGTTGAAGACGTTATACTGAAACATGGATCACCAAGGGAAATCATCAGCGATAGAGGGCGATCATTTTTGTCGAATCTCGTTAAAGAAGTAAATAATTTATGCTTGACGTATCATTTGCTAACTACTGCATATCACCCTCAGACAAATGGCCTCACGGAAAGGTTCAATAAAACACTCGCTGACATGCTGGCCATGTATGTCGATGTTGACCAAAAGAATTGGGACAACATACTTCCATTTGTCACCTTTGCATACAACACCGCAAAGCAGGAGACAACAGGTTTCAGTCCATTTTTCCTTGTTCATGGACGTGATGTGGATACTCTACTAGATACCATTTTGCCCTTTCTTCCCGATGAATCAGCGAATGATTACGTTCAAAACCTGATAATGAAGGCCGAAGAAGCTAGACAACTAGCAAAAATACATCTAACAAGAGCACAAGACAAAGACAAATGCCGTTATGATAAAAGACATCGGATAGTGAATTACAAAGAGGGAGATCTCTGGTTTGGATATTTACTCCAATCCGCAAAGTTGGATTATCTGAGAAATTGTTAAAGCGATACTTTGGACCCTATAGGGTGAGAAAAAGGTTATCCGAAGTGACTTATGAAGTGGAACCTTGTGATAGTATGCACACCAAACAAAAATTAAGAGACGTAGTACATGTTCTGCGAATGAAACCTTATAACGACCCTGACCTTCAGCTAGAAGATATTGAACAAGAAAAGTCACCAACGGAACCAGTCCGTACTGTTTTTGACAAAAAGGAACCCTAAACAAGTTTACTTTGGACCTATTACAAGAAGCCGTTCGAAACAACTACAGCGGGTCGCTGTGTCTCCTAAGGAGGGAGAAATGTCACAAACTGATACGGCTCTGAGTGGCCGAACGGTTAGAGCACTGCTCTACAATGCAAGTGGCTCGGGTTCGAGCCTCCCAGATATTTGTTTGTTAAATTCAATCATGACTTTCATTATTTATTATTATGGACATTTGCAAATTATGTAAATTGAATTTATGTTAATCTTTCCCCTGGTGGTTATTCTAGAACCCTCCACCAGGTTTATAAAAGTACTGCAGCTGGATAAGTCTTCAGTTGTGGTGCTGCCCGTGTAAAACACTACGACAAAATAAATTGTGTATTGGATAACATCGCCTTATTCCTTCTACGTGACAGAAATAAGTTCAGTAAATCTATAGGATTAAAATTATAAAGAATGACTGAAATTTTTGAAAATTATATTAATTAGCAATATTTCAAAGAATTATAATTTCCCCTTGAAATTAATTTCTTTGTTTTGAAATGTTATGTAAATTTTTTGTTTCTCATGTGCAAAAAATTCAAAAATCACACATTATATTAAAAATAAAAAATAAATTCTCAACCTTTTTTGTGCAGTTATCTTATTACTCTAGTAAAATGACTACATTATTGTAATACAAATATTTCCTGATCAGTGTTTGTGTTAATCATGTGAAGGAAGAGGGCAGGGAGGTACCTAAAATAAATTCTTTCTAACTATTTGCAAAATTAGTGGGTTGCAAAATTGCTAGAGTATTAACTAATGGAAAATTATCTTTTAAAATATGTTTAAAAATGTGTTTAAAACTCTGAAATTTAAAAAAAAAATATGAAATACTAAACATGTTTTATGTACCTATTTTAAATTAATTATATTTTGTTATTTAAGACTTTAGATCAGTTTCCATTAACAAATCCAGAGCATTTTGGCACTCCTGTGATTGGTACAAGGCAAGTTCAAACGTAAAAAGAAGGTCAACCATGAATTCGTCTGTGTGAGTCTTCAATTTTTGTTGTTGTTATGAATGTCTTAGTTAATGTAATTTTTTTCTTCTAATTACTAATGTATCTAAATGCCAATTTTTGCAGTAAAGATAACTAAGACTTTTTAAAAAATGTTTTAAATATGGAAATTTAGTGTATTTGTACAATCATTGATTAAAATAGCTTATACCTGAAAATATTAACTGAAATTACAATTGTTTTTTTGTAGGAATTTTATTGTATGTCTTTGGGGGGGGGGATGCTGTTTAAAAAGGTTTTTTTTTATATATATTTTTAATTTTTAATGAATTTTGTTGTGAATGTATTATATATGTACAGTGTAGGGAAAATTCATACTAAGGTTTTCATTTACTTTGACTACAAATGCAGTAAATTCTGTTACAGTGACTATGAAAGTTAGCGATGAGGAGACTGTTCCAAGAAAAGTTCGAGCAATTCGCGGAAAAGATCAGAATCCAGATCTGGGTAAAGTGGTGTGTGTTGATTATGGAGATCGTCGAAAGAAAGAGAACTGGTATCCTGGACTCATTGTTCCACATCCAACTCAAGCTAATATGAAGTTATCGAAAGAGGAGATTTTGGTCCGATCATTCAAGGATGGGAAATAGTATGTAATTGCTGTGTAAAAACAATTTGGGAATATATATCAAAGCTTAATTTCTTTCTAAATCAAGTATAATTTGCGAGGAGAAATGGCTGGGTACAGGGAATAGAAAAAAGTTTTATTGTAGCCTTAAATCGTTTCAATTAATAGTTAAGGTTGCTGATTTGTAATTTGATTCCATCATAGAATTCTTGAACAAAATTATAGGATGAATTAAATCTAATCTTAAAAATATATATTCTAAAAATCTATCTTCATGCTTGTTTTACCAATCTAAAATATTTTCTTTGTATATTATATGAATATTCTTTATATTTTTATGTTTAAAAATAACTAATTATATATTTTTAGTTATCAAGTACTCAAAAGAGAATATAAGAGAATTTACAAAAGAGGCTATTCAAAAAGTGGAAAATAATCTTTTGAAATTAGGTATTTTTTAAACATTTATAATTAGCATTCATGTGTGAGAGAAAAAGTTGCTTTTCTTAACTCTTTTTCTGGCGTAGGTGTGATAACACGCCGAGACAAATCCAACTCTTAACTGGCAACGGCGTGTTTTCACGCTTTGACCATTAATTTTTCAGCATTGAATTTTGAATTGCCTGCCAGACCACGGTAGGATTTAAATACTGGATGGAAGAGTTGAAGGCCGCCAGGGAAGAGTTATATTCTTAGATTAAAATAAGAAATTTCTTTTTTGTTTTTTGAAATCTTGTTTTAAAGATCAATTTTTGTTCTGTGTTGAGTGAATATAGAAAGATGACATTGATTTTTTAAATGTGAAGTATTTCATGTGTCATACATAAAGATTTTTAAAAAAAGGATCTGATTATTTTGTTTGAATTAAAAATGAATAGGGATGATTTATATAAAAGTCTTAATTGCAAGCTTTGTGTGTACTGTTAATCACACTTATTGATCAATGCATATTGTTTTTATTCAAAGGAAACCATTTCAGTATGAATATGCATTTTAGTGTGGATTTCTTCTAGCTTGTGTGAAATCTTTTTTCTTGCATTCTTTCTGTGTCACATTTGAATAACATAATTCGCTTTTACTTTAG
>BMAO01031535.1:0-12238 GCA_019973975.1 Trichonephila clavata
AATTTACTTATTAGAAATTAAAAGATTAACCTTTTTCAAAATTAAAAAAAAAGTAGATATGACACACAAAATTAGCTTATGTGACCTATAATGACCAAATTTTGTTAGTATCTGTAATAGCTAATCCTAATATAAATGACTTGGTAAAAAAAGTAATAATTCAAAAGCCACATTAAGTAAGTATTCAGCGTTTAATTATTTGAATTGCATGATTCACAAGTAGTATATATATATATATATATATATATATATATATATATATATATATATATATATATTATATAATATATATTGCTAACCTAATTGATTGAACTTGTAAAATGTTTATTAAGGATAAAATGTTTGCACATTCGTCTTAATTATTAGATTAGTTTTAAATTTTGACTACAAAGATTTGCATTAAAAAATGTGCTATTTGCTTAAAAATACTATAATAAACCTATAAGTAACATTTTTTTTACTTTTCCATATTTGTTCGTTGGAAAATTTGGAAGTGGCACGCATAATTTTTTTTTATCAAATAGTGGCACTCTTTTCAAAAAGGTTGCCCCCACCCCTGGTGTATTCAATAGTCCGAAATTAAGTTCTCGTACCATTTTTTGCCCCATGATGTCGCAGAACAGCATGTAAGGATAACACGTGCTGTCAATAACGTTGATAGTTCTATTTAGGGGCTGAAAATAGAATACAGCATTAACATATCGCGTGCACCAAAGTTTCAAATTTAGAACACCTGCAAGGCATGTACATAAAGAATCCTCTCTACAATCTTTCTGGCGTTCTTTTTTTTTGCTCTATTCGTCTTACATTTTTTTTTGTTTACTACAGTAGAACTTCGTTTATCCGAACGTTTACTATCCAGAGCGTCAAATATCCGGACCAAAGTCCGGATACGTTTCAAACAGTACAACTCTCAACAGTTGTTTCGCAGGATTCCAAAAGTGACCAGAAAACCCAAGGTGAGGGATATTTGGGAATTTCAATTGTGCGATTAGGTAAACATCTGCGGGAATATTAGGGCAGTTTGTTTCCAAGTGAGGGGGTGTATAAGTGTTCTTTTGTTGAGTTGTGAACTACTATGGCTTTGAATTCACAAAACGAAAGCTCAACTTCTTGAACATAAAGACAAAACTTGAAATATTGAACCGTCTCGCGAAGGAGAACAACAATCAGAATGCTGTCCTATTCAACTACTGCTGCTCAAGAGAATCAGAGACCTTGCAGCGAAAAAACGAAGGTGTACAACGTTACAGTGAAAAATAAGTGATATTTTCCACAAGAAAGGTATAATTGAGACATTTGCTCCTATTTTGCTTTTTCTTTAAGCACGTTTTCCGCATGTGATGACTTTCAATATTCGTATCGTGTCCGGTTTTATATACTGAATGGATCGCATTCGGTTTCGGTTATCCGAACAATCGCTTATCCGAACAGTGTCTTGTCCCAATTGATTCGGATAAACGACGTTCGACTGTATAGCGCTTCGAAACCCGGAGAGAATTATGAACAATCCTGTATATTGCTTTTATAGAAACATTTCAATTACATTCTGCAAATTATCAGTGAAATATTTTTAAATAAACCCTTCTTAATTCTGGCTAAAACTACTTCATGAGATCTGTAAAATCAACCGAAGAAAAAATTCAGACAAAAGATTCATTGATGCGTAGACAATAAACGCTTTATTTTTTAAACAAAATTTTATTGCATACACTTTTTAAATAAATTCATAGACACGTGAAAAAGTAAAATTGAAGAAATATATTCTTATTAAAACAGTACAGAGCAGTATAATAGAGTCAATAATTTTGAATAAGTGAAAAAAATAAAAAAAATATATATATTTGTTGCTTTTCTATACCATATCCATAAATTAAAATTATATTATATTGAATTCTTTGGAGTATGCATTTTATATTTTTATAAGTTCTTTGGAACATTTCATGACATATAAAGTGCAAATTGAGCGTAAAAAAATTAAAAATAAACTTTTTATGAAATACTTATACATTGCTAAAATAGGAAGTTTTAACAAAACAAATTCTTTATCTTCTATAAAAACACAATAAATTAAATGAGATCAAATATTCATATCCAGTGAAGGAAAATATTAGATTTTGAATTGTAAAAGCTCTGAAAAGGAAAAGAAAATCAAATAATTATTAATAAAATCTATATTTTGTATGTGAACTAAAATAAATAGCATATTTTACAGAAATATCATCTGAATAGTTAAAAAAATTAATTGAAAATGTTACTCTCTCATGTTGTATGAGGTAAGAAGTTTATCATTTCCTTTCGTTATAAGAATATATCTTACTTTATGGGAAAGGACTTAATATTACCAGTTCCAATAATAAAGTAACAAGTATCATATATTATATTTCCAGTGCTCGAAAAAAGTCTGAATGATACAAAAAAAATATACACTGGTGTTCAAAATTAAGGGAAATCTTAGAATTTGTCGATTATCTCTAGAACTACAGGACAGATTTTAATAAAATTTGGTATGCATATAGGGCTGATATAATGCAAAAAAATAGTGGTTCAAACATTTAAAAATAATAAACGTTCAACATTTAAAATACCACACGCGATCGTACGTAGCGCTCGTCCAAGTAGGAAGGTATGAAATAGCTGTTGTAGAATATAACAAAACAAATTGGTTGATAGAGAATATGGTCTCCTTTAATATAAACAGGCCTCGCATCATGATTTTATACTGGAAATAAGGGAATTTAAGAGTTCCGAAGCTATTAATCCCACTCGTTCAGTAACTCTGTTTTCGGCCTAGGATGGTTTTCGGAAGGGGAGGGATGAGAGTTACAATTGCTTTCCTAGAGCGCCCCAGACGAGCTCAATAAGGATAAGGTCTAGAGGCAAATCCATCCAGCGAATATCCTCACTTTCCAGATATTCGTTGACCAGATGAGCTCTATGTGGAATCACGTTGGCATTAATTAAAATTCAATCAGAGTCAACTGCACACCTGAACACCTAAAAGGACGAAATAGGGCTCCAAGATATCATCCCTATTCCTTAATGTAATCACAGTTCCTTACAGTGGTCACATGGAGGTGTGTACGGTCATCCAACGTAATGCCTCTCCAGACCGTCAAGCATCCGTTTCCGTAAGGGTTGATTGCTCGAAAGTTGGAAGCAAGCTGACAGATCTCTGGTTCTCTATAGAAGAAAGTACTGCAAGAATCACTGGTTATATAGGCTAAACCGGGACTCCTCGGTGAAGATAACTGTCACCCATTGATAAATTCCCTTATCTCTATAATCTCTGCACCGTTTAAAATGGACTCTTCTGTTCGCTGAACTGAAAGGGACACAAACAGCAAGTCTTCTTACAAGCAGCTCTTTCTCATGAAGTCTTCTGGAAACAGTCACCCTTGTAACTAGAGTTCCTGTAGTCACATACAACTCATGAGAAAGCTGACAAGCTGTACCATCCCTGTTATACCACACTACAATGAACAAATGGCGATCTTTTCTAGCAATCGTGGCTCTTGAACGACCTTGTCCTGGCTTTCTCTCGATAGATTCAGTGTTTTGGAGGTGTTTCCATGAGTTGAACCCTACGCCGGGCGTTAATTTGAATTCCTTACATATCTGGATTTGAGACTGGTCTGCTTCTACCCTACCACAATTCACCACCTCATTCCATCATTTAAATATACGTGTGTACTAATTTTTATTATTTGAATTTGAATTTAATTGATTGCTTCAAAAAGAACCAAGAAATTTGACGAGATGTGTTGGCGAACAAAATATGGAATTTGGCACGATTGCTTATAAATTATATTATTTGACTTGTCTGCCCCCCATATACGTATATACTTCATCATTCGACACATAATATATGCATCCTTGCTTTGAAACAGCAATTTTTATATTTCGTTCAAATATATACATATATATATATATATTAAAAATTGGTCCAGAAGTTTTAAGTTCTGTCGTTTGGTCATAAGCACACATCTATTTCTTTATTCATGTAGCAGCATGATTTTTTTCATTATCAAAATATATGTGTCATAAGTTTACTTGTATATTAATATATCTATATACGACTAGAAACATATAAGACATCGTATTTTTACAAAACAATTAATAAATCGTAATTATTTTACATAATTAGCAGAGATTATATGAAATAAAAACCATATAGTTTTTATTTCATATAATACTATTATAAAAAAATACTATACTATATATATAAAACTATATATAAAAACTATATACATGTTTAAATTATTTTTAGGATGAAACAAGATGAAATGGATTTTTCTTTTAATGTTTTCTCTTCTATAATAATCAAACTTAATTTTTATACTGTATAAACTCACAATATAAAAAAAACACCATGTTTTTGAAAAATTGTGTGATTATTTTATTTGACTTTCTTGTTATTTAATCATTTTATATTATATTTTGAAAGAAAAAAGTACATTAAATTTACAAACCTCTTGATCATTTTATTTTTGATTATAGGTTACAATTTCAGGGATGTTGCAATAATATTTCAAGCACTCTGGGTTTTTGATGTTCCCTGTGATTGGTGTCTGGTTGATTTCAACGATGTTTCGTACAATACTTTCCATCCGTTTATTATTCACGTTATACTAAGTAAGAAAATAAAACATGATTTGTGAATAATATTGTATTGTACTCAAGAAATATTTTGTTTCAATAGTAATGAAAGTGATATTACCCCCGATTGTAGTAACACATTTTATGGAGACATAGAAGAATTTTCAAGTTTCTGGGAGCGTTTTTAATCGTTTATTGACAATAACGACTCTCTCTCGCAAGTCTATAAACACTTGTTTTTGAGAGGATTTTCAGAAGGTGAAGCAAAACGACTCGTTAACGGAATCACTGCGATTTGCTGAAACCTATTACACTGTTAAATACTTGTTGGAATCTAAAGGCGGAAATAAAGATAGGATTATCCAAAACCACTCAGACGTTCTAGAAAACTGTACTTACGTATTACCGCAACCTATTGGCGACATTATATAAAACAAAGCACCTTGTTGCCAATTCAGCATGTAGGACACATGAGAAATAGGAGTTGCCAACTTGGCGAATAAAAAATAGTTACCTAGAAACTTAAGCCCGATACAAGACACCACTCCTCAAGCTTCGAATGAAACATTTATTTAACGCAATCGGCGACTACGAGGGCTCTTGGAGAAAAAATCGATAATTTACGGTCATGTTCTGGTTTTTAAAATGCTAAGAATTTTCCCGGTTGAGATTGCTAAAAAATGAATCCTTCATGCTAAAAGAGAGTCTTTTTCTGTAGGAAACACATAATAAAGATGGAGTTTTTGTCTGAAGAAGTGAAATAAGCTCTTATAGCTTTGAAATAAAAGATGATACAGTAATGTATCGTTGCCCTTCTTCCACGTAAATACTAAGCGTACTTCGGGCCAAAGAAAAAAACATCCCCGAAATCCAAAAAAAAAAAAAAAAAAAAAAAAAAAAAAAAAAAAAAAAAAAAAAAAAAAAAAAAAAAAAAAAAAAAAAAAAAAAAAAAATAACTCAGTGCCAGCCCTTTTGACGCCTACATGCCCTCAGTACTACTGGCCGAGGCAGTGAGATGTTAACTAAACCTAAAATAATTGACAAACTCAGAAAACTGTATAATGATGTGCCTCATCGAGGCGGAGAGTTCCTGGCGGAATGGGTGAAGTACGTCGGGAGTGTATGCTCCTGGTAGGGTCACCCAAGCGTGAAGGCCATTCCAATATGCCCAGCTAAATGCATGCAGGCATGAGGCAAAGTCAACTTCAACCTTTGGTGCCTCACGTCTTGACCTCATGAAGCTGCATCTTGCACCCTTCATCATGCCAGCTGTTCTCAAGTCCAATACAGTTCTTGATTGCTTAAAAACGCACGGGTTCATGGACTTGATCTAGATGTTTCTGTCGGTCAAGTGGGATAAGAAACAACACAACAACAACACAACAACATAGATGTATTTCAATTTCAGATAAATTAGGTAAAGTTTTCTGAAACTTTAGGCAAAAAAATACAGCTTTATTTGAATTTTGGGTAAAGTTTGTTGGTCACGGGTTACTATTTAATCTCCTCTTAATAAATCGCTGAATTTTTTTTTAACTTTCGGAGACTACTGTTTTTTATTTGGTGCTGAAATCGAACAAAAATTTTACTAAATCATGATGCATAAAAGAAATTCATAATCGAAAATTGGATTTCATAATGTGATAATAAAATAAAAGAAATTCCATAAAAGAATATTAGATATAAAATTTTTGTAGACAAGTATTGGACGTGATTTAGACTAAAAACTTGCTGATGTTATTTATTGTTAAGCAACTGTGATCAAAATGAATAATTTAAAATACTTTTAAAAGACTGAGAATGAGAATTCTGGATCAAGTGTGATTCGAACTTAACAGACAGATCTCAAGATTAGACATAATAAAGTCTAGTACAACTAAATTGGAAATGCATAAAAAATTAAATTATTGTTGAAATCCACATTTGCCGTAGTATCATTAAATTAACTAATAGCTAAAAAGAGAATGAATGAAGGCGTAACTCTGGTACTTACTGGTACTATCGCGTAAACTCTGGTACTTACTGGTATATCTTGAACTTTCAGAATTAATTCTGGCACACAATCTTCCTTTAGTTCATTTTTAATTTTGTTGGCAATCTTCACCTTAAATTCAGGGGTGAAGCATATCCCTCCCTCATCTTAACAAAGAGGACAGCTCTGGAATCACCATTCCATTTCTTCTGTCCAACGCAAATATAATCTTGTATCTCTTCCATATTGTGAACTGAAGGAAACAAAAACGTAAAAAATACCAATATGTCAAAATTTTGTGTTGTGTTTTAAGAACTCAAAAGGATTCATTAAATCTTTATAAGAAGCCGAAATGCGTATTTACTTGCAAAGTAGATATCTGCACTTCCGAAACGTTGACCTCTTTGAATAAATACATCGTCACTAAAATGAGAGAAAAATTAGAAAATTTCACTAAAAAATACACGTTTCCCCCCCTTTGTTTTCAAGTGACATATATGGATTAGTAATCTTGTATATTACCAATTGTAGTGCATTTTCTTAAAAAGTTGAATTATGGTTGGAAATTATTCCTGGAAGTTCATTTTATTTTCAGAAATAATACCGGTTTTTCTAGAAATATCTACAAAGAATTATCTTTTGAAAATTAATAAATATGTTTTTATGAGAAATGAAATGTTCAATAAAAATGTGAACAAAATACACCATGACATCATAAACCATGCACCTTTCACTATTTTTTGATATAGTCGCCATCGACATTGAGACATTTGTAGGAGCGACAAATCAATTTGAAGAAACCACTTTGATAAAACGAATGCCCTGTGATGCAAGGGATTGGCACAAACACTGCAAAGTTGTTTCCATGCGAGGATGTGAAAGGAAGTCCAATTCAACTGTAACGTGTCTTTCCGCGAATCTTCAACTAATACTCTTGGGGTAAAATTATTCTTTTTAACTGTAGGTTCTGTTGAAAACTTCATCGAAGAAGACGAGATTTAGTTGAGTTCTTCTATTTAAGCGTTGACATTTAAGTATACGATGATGGTCGATAGTTTCTAGTTGTAGATTAATAGTGATTAAACTGTGAACAAGAATTACGACCCGAGATGGTATAGTTAAGGAAGATATTTACAGAGAATTGAAAGGTAGAAGTCAAGAGTGCTCCTGAAGTCAGCTAAGTAAATCTTAATTATATGCTAGTAACTTTAAGCCTATGCGATTGTTCTTACGGTTACTAAGCGCATTTCTTACCCTCAGTTGTGTTCGTTGATAAAGTAAAAGGGATAAATAAAATTGTGTTTAAAACTTGCTGTAGTTGTTCTTTGCTCGAACCTTCAAACACCAACAACCCCAGGTGGGATGTTACACAACCTTCATCCTCTAAGTTAGTCCCAAGTGTCCTTTCATACCGGAAAATAGCACGTACTTCCATTGGCAACCACATTGTCAGCACACGTCTGTCTAGCATTGTAGTTTGCACTTGAATAACTTCGAGCACGCCGATCTGTTGTCACTTTTTTTCTTCGACGCCCTGAGTCAGCCCTCTTATGTCGACACAACCTCCATCGTTTTAAGCTAGCAACGGATGTGAATTCTTATTGTTTCTTTCTTCTGGAGTCACATCTTCTTTTTCAAAAAAATGTGATGAAACTTATTTTCGGAACGTCTCTTGAATATTGTGATAAAGAATTTAAGAAACTAAGCAATAATACAGTAATATAACCTTTTCCAGATTCATTTAATTTCTGGATTATGGATCGAAAATTTCAATTTTTTATGCTTATTTTCACAAACATACATATTTTTTAAATCAAAATATCACTATTCGCATGCAAAATTTCATAAAAATTAATGTATATATATATATATATATATACAGACTTATTTTTTATTTGTCATTTATTGATATTTTTTTTTTTTTTTTTTTTTTTTTTTTTTATTTTTATTTATATCTTCAAATCAATGGATAGTTAAATTTTTTTAGTATTGAGGAGAATGTTTTTTTTTTTTTTTAAGGTTTTTTTTTTTTTAATTTTTTTTTTTTTTTTGATTTGGATATTTTTGATTGTTTGCGGTTAATAAAGTTGCGGTCAGATGTTTGACTTGTTCTTCGATTCATTCTGTTTTTTTTTTTTGTATTTTATTTGCTTCGTTTATTCTTTTTTTTCGCCATTGAATTTGAATATGATTTTATCTAGTTGATATATTTATATTTTTTTATATTGTGTAGTATTTTATATATTTAAATATATATATATAAAATATATATAAAAAAAAAATATATATATAATAATACTTAAATAGATGAGAGAGAGAGAGAGAGAGAGTAATTTACCTGTAGAGTTGGTTTTCTGCATAGCAGAAATCACTAGACTTTGGAGTCAATTCACACTAACTGTAAATATAAAGCTAAGAATACCAAGCTTTTTTTTATCTTGAATTACAAATTTTATTTACATCTTTTTCATTTACATAAATGATTATGAAATTGTTAGTCAAAATTTGGTCGTATAAGATAAATTCGAAAACACGGGACTGCACATAATTGAACATCGCAATCTGGACAGTACTGGACAGCTCTTCACTTTACTCTGTCTCTCTTTGAGCTGCAAATAATAAACTTTTGGTAGCTACCACCATATCAGCCGTATAAATTATATGGGGCCCCCAAGCTAGAGGGCCTCCAAAATGTGTAACTACTGCTCAACTAACAGGGTTCTCACATCTAAAAAGGGTCCCCGGAGGAATTTTTGATACTATCTACGTCAGTGCAACAATTATTAGCAATCAGGGAAACTAAAGTAAATTAACATAGCTAATACATGATACTATAGTTTTATAAATCAATTTAAATCCAAATTTACAGGGAAACAAAAGTACAACTATACAAAACACTCATAAGACCCTTAGTTTTACATAGCAGTTAGTTCTGGACAACCAGAATACTGGATGAGGAAAATTCATTGATATTTGAACGAAAAAAATTTGAGAATAATTTTTGGAGCAATGGAAAAAAATGGGGTCTGGAGAGAACATTACAATCTTGAATTGCAAAGGAAGTACAGAGAACCAAATTTAGTTAAAGTAATTCAGACATTTTTTTACAACTCAGATGCCTTGGATATATATTCAGGTATGATGACAACAACCCAATTAAATAAATAATGTTTTTCAAACCAGAAGGCAAGAGAAGACGAGGAAGACCCCGTGCAAGATGACTGGACAATATAGAAAAAAACTTGCGAAACATCGATGTAAATACTTGGAAAAAAATAGCAATAAACACATCAAAATGGTTTAAACTAACTAAGACAGCTTAAAATAATTCTAATTTTTATTAAATTTATTGTTGATAATGTTTGTTATTTTACAGTCCTTTTATATTTTTGGATTTTGAGTATTTTATTTTTGCACAATTTTAATAATAGAATTTCGCAAGAAATATCTATTTTTCTTAGAAAATGGTAACATACTAAATAAAAAATCCTGGGGAATTCATGTTAATAATATTATTGAAACTAAAGTGAGTTTTGCTTCTTTTTATATTACCATTATTTGAACCTTATTGTTATTTCCTCTTTACAACAAACTTATTTACATTATAATTTTTATTGAACTAATACTTTTTTATTTATTGATATAGAATAAAACGTAATATTTTTTAACTAGTTTAAACGCTCAATATATATATATAAGCATACACATATTGAAGATGTTGTTAAGATTAATTTATTGATAGTTTCAACTTCATTTTCTGTAAATATTTTTTGTATAGTTAAAGAAATATAAAACACTAAAACAAGCAGAAACAAATTCACAGTAATTACCGTAAAATATCCCAAAATTAATTTAATTAACTAAAAAGGATTTTATCGAAAGATTATTTTATTGAAAATACCTTCTTCCTTTAAGCACCATTCCGTTGGTTTGAGGATTTATATAACACACATCATGCTGACACCAAAACCCTAAAGCGTAAAGACAAAAAATACTTTCTTTAAAAGAACATTAGGCTACTTATGTATTATGTTGTCAATTAATTTCGTTAAATCAGAAGACGTCACCAAATACTCTAAAAGACAGCTAATAATGCAAACTTTATATGAGCAATTTCGAACATAATATTAATAAATATGTTAGGATTTGGCGACATTTTTTAATTGGCGAAATTGGTCGATGGTACATAATACGTAAAAATCAACATTGCTGTGAATGAATTTATTTATAAGAATAATTAATTCTTAATTGGTCAGAAACACACCTCAGAGTAGGATAAATGATGATAAACTAGTTTGATGATAACAATTTTCCTCTTTGCAATTTGGTACATTATTAGGGAAAAGTCCAAAAAGAATATTTAGACCAAACAATCCAAACAGAAAATAGTTTATTAAGCAAAAACTTCCAAATAAATGAATAAGAAGTAAATCAATTAAAAATTATTTTATATATAAGTTTCCTAAGTCAGCAATAATTATAATACTGTAGCATCCATACTTTTATATTTTTATATTTAATTCTATTATTTTAGTTTTCTATGTATCCTCTCTCTCTCTTTTAAAATCTATTGTCTGGTTTTCTTGCAATTTCAATTCTTTTCAGTTTTGATCATGTTTATTCATCTCTCTTGTACAGAAATTTTGACTATATATTTGTATATATATAAACATATATATATATATATGAGTGTGTGTAAATATATATATTCGTAAATATATACATACATACACACACACACTATATATACAGGGTTAGCGAAATAAATTTCCAATACTCAGAGTGTTGGAGGTCGTTCTGCTAGTCCGAAGAAGGGCAATAAACATTTCATGAGAGCTCAAAACTTCTGAATACAAAAAATAACTTAAAATTGCACTAATGGCGCTACGAATTATCGTGTAAAAAAGGACAACTAAGATCAAAAAGCAGTGAAGTTTTAATAAGTAGTCTTACACAAATGCATACAATAAATACAATACTTAATTACAATGTTGCACTTGCAAATTATTAAAAATATTGCCCATTTCTTAATGACAAACTCTACTTAGCATGCAAATAAGTGGTTTGTAACATGTTCAATATGTAACCATCATGTTCAACAATGCACTCCATTCTTAAAAGCAAGCTTCTATCCCTAAATGCGAGAGTATTGGGAAAGAGTGCTGCGGAGATTTACAAATATTGCAGTGATGCAAAGTCAAGCAGTGATGCATTATCGCGAACGCAAGCGTTTCAGAGATGGCAGGAAAATGTTGAAGACGACAAACGCTCTGTATGTCCTCAGACTTCTCGCACCTTTGAAACATCGAAAAGGTTCTGTGGAGGAACTTAAGAACAAGCTTCGAACAATAGCGCAATAGCAATTCAGCTGGGATATCTCAGCCACATGTCCTTGGATACTGACTAAGATCTTAACATGGAAAGGGTGTGCAGTATTTTCTCAGTAAAAATTCGAAAAAAGAATCTTCTGAGTCAGGAATCAAAAAGTTTTCAAATATCTATTAGTCAATATTTTAAAAATTTCAATTAACTTGTGAGTAATAATTAACTAATAGAATTTGTTAGATTTTTTAAAAAGAGCGTAATTTATAACTACAGATATTTTTGTGTAGTTGCTTATAGGATTTCAAAAGGTAAATGCGAAAAATTTGTATTTTGTTTGGACCC
>BMAO01031536.1:0-165644 GCA_019973975.1 Trichonephila clavata
TTTGAGATGTTGGGAGGTTTCTTCCGCCAAAGGGGAAGGAAAGTGTTCATAGAGGCAACTAATTGCTTAACCCCTCTCCAACGGCTTTTCATAGTATTTTTAGCATTGACAACATGAATCCTTATCTGACAGAATGTAGCTGGATTTATAGTTTGTAAAATGCCTTACTTCGAAAGAGAGACAGGCAAAAATGAGAAAATATAAAACAGTAGGGTGTGGAAATGGCAAGGTCAAAATCAACGGTCAAGCAGTTTTAAAGAGAGCTCATCGATTGTGTGGGGACAGAAAGTCAAGCAAAACTGTTCTTTTTTTTTACTCGTGTAAAAGGGGATATTTACCATACAAGGGGGATTACTTTCTTCTTTTGTAATAACTATCAAAATTCAAATACCAGAATATTGAATAAACTTAAAGCATAATATAAGAGATTAAATCACGAAGGATTTTCACTTTGAATTCAAGCAAAATAATTAAAATTAAGAAGGAGCTCAAACAATTAAATTTTTCTTTTGTGTGAAAATCATTAACTATTCCTTTTGACCCCACTTAAACAAATGAATATTGCTGTTGCATTTTTTTAATAACAGCAATAATATTTTCTACCCATTTTTTGATGCACTCCTCAATAAAGTTATTTTCAAATAAACAAAAATTTCTAATTAAATTTATATTTTATTTAGATCAAAAACATCGTAAATTTGAAAAAAAACTTATTTGTAGCAAAATCTAATGTCTACATACAGTAGAGCATATAAACATTTTTCAAGGGGGAAGGGTCCATTGTAGAAAGTTCCCCAACTTGTATCATACCTCAAGACAAAACCAATTAATTCTTCTGATTTTGTTAACAAAAAATAGTAAAAAATAAATTACTGAATTAATAGCTAGCATTAATTAATAAAATAAATTGTAATTACAAGTACTTAATTAAATGTTGCATTATATACATATAGGATTATCATCAACTGAAAAAAACTCAAGCGCTTTGGAGGGGGTCACCCCCCCCCCTTGTGTGCGCCATTGTGTACATATCTTTTCACTTTTTAGCAAAATTTTTGAAATTTATGGGAAAGGGAATACATAAACGATACATTTAAAAAAATAAATTAAAGTATAAATTTGATTTCTTTTACGTGAAAATCTAATTTTTTTTCTGTCGAAAGGAGTAATTGAATTCTTTCTGAATATTTATACGATGTTGAAAAGAAAATATATAATACTTTTAAACTCGTTTTATAATTCAGTCTAAGAATTAGTGGCATGCACATACCTCTTTGGGGGGGGGAGAGGGGTAAAAAAACACGTAGACCTAAGCGCGAAGGCATAAGCTAGATGGCGAAAATTAAAAACTTGTTTGTCTAAGGAGGGGTATTGAACTCTCAAACCCTCCCCTTGTGTGTGTGTGTGTGTACGCCACTGCTAAGAATTAATTGTATAGTGAATACATTCTCTTATATTTGAAGTTAATGGGGAATCCCAATAAGTTGGATTCAGATACACAAAAAATTGCTATACTTACACTATAAATCTATTTAACAAAATGAATGGATTTGTGTTTGATATATATAAAAAAACAAACCATTGAATTGCACTTTAATTAAAATATTCTTTACTATCTGGATTGAAATTAAAGTTTTGTCTGAAATTATAAAGTCAAGATATCTATCTTCATTAATTAATATATTTCCTTTTTATTATAATCTTCATTTGAAAATGTTGAAGTAATGAAATTCAATAACATTTGCATTTAATTTTCTTGTTGATAATAAGTGTTCCAAAGTGGTAGTAAAAATTTTCTTTCTTTCTTTCTTGTAGTAAACTCTGACGGCAAGTTTTCCTCATTCTGAAGCACAATTATTCCTACATAAAAAATGCAATAATGAAGTAAATTTGACAATATCAATTAAATTGACAATTACTGGATAGATATTGCAATTTTAAATTTTTATACAGCTTTCGCAGCCAGCAATACTCATAAAAAATGAATTATTTTCAAACTATACATAGTTTATTAACTAAAAAATGAAATAAATTTTTTTAAATGTATTTAAATAATAAAAACTACAAAGACCCATTAATTTTAAAAATAAAATTTGAGAAAACATATAGAACACGAACGTATATTTTTTTGCGGCAGTTTCTGAAGAAAAAAAAATGAATATAGAATTTTTTAGAAATATTCCCAAATTTTATATTGGAAAGATAGCTGCATTTTTAAGAATAACATCAAAGCTACTTTTGTATTTGTATAAATACATTTTGAAAAAACGAATGCAAAGAATGATAGCATTTAATTTTGACTCTTATTTCTTTATTGTGAATGTGGTGCGGCAGTTAGGGAAGGATGTACCCATCTTCCGTCATCCTCTTCCTCTTAAAAATGTGTAGAAATAGCATTTCCAATAATTAAATATCAAACAACAAATTTTAAATTAAAACAAATGTAAAAATTGTTAATAACATTATTCAAGAAAGTAAGAGAGAGATATATATATTTACATCGCACTATAAAGCTGCACGAACGCTATTGGTGAAGGTCCTCATTATTTTGAACTATGGTCACGTTTTGAGGAAGACACCTCAGCTCTCCTAACTTCCACACCACACCAACGAGAGGAATTGGACCCCTCGACATATTTAACGTGCATCGGCCACCTTTGCACGGCGGGTCTTCAGCGGTACCAGGCTCAAACTCATGATACGCCAGCTACGAGCGGGTGACCTTGACCATTAAGCTACCACGGTCTAGTGGTCAAGCTGCTCATAAAAACTGGCAGTGCATACATAATTCGATTCAAGGGAATTATAGAAAAAATAACAATTGTGAGAAGTTGAAAAGTTTTATTAATATTTTATCTAAAAAGTTTCAAAATTAAAAAAAAAAAAAGAAGAAAAATTTGTAAATTATTTTTTATTGAAATAAATTTTGCAGTCAAAATAAGCTTTTCATTTTTAAAAAATTTTATTAGCATACCTGTGTAAATCAAATATTAATTTTTAACATTAAAATAATGAGTAGTCAAAAATAGTTTTTGAAGATATTAGAAATACTAACATAAAAATATATATGTATATAGCATTTATAAAAAGTTTAATCGTTAAAATTTTCAAAATAACAGTATATGAAAATCACAGTATAAGTAGAAAATAGTTTTATTGAAAAAAATAAAATGTAAAAACTTAAAAATATATATATATATATATATATAAATAGATTTATATAGAAAGTAAACATAGTATGTAATAATAAATAAAGATAAGAGAGAAAAATTTTTAAAAATTAAGTTTATTTATATATTTAATACTATTTTAATAAATTTCAATAATATTTATTTCATGTTTAAATATAACGAGATCTCCTTACTTTTAAAAAAATACCAATTGTTTCAAAAGAAAATTAGAAATTTTATTTAAAAAAAAAAGAATTATATGTGTAATGGAACTGTTTTTGAGCGCTTAATATAAAAACAAATTTCTTATATCTTAATCTTTTCAAATAAAATCAAAATATTGTTCAAAAACTAGTTGAAAATTTCTACCCTGAAATACAAATATTAAAAATTCATTTTTTTAATGTATTCTATTTAAAAGTTGTAATTGTATTTCGAACTCTTTTTTGTGGTGGAAGCCCACAATTTCTAACTCTTTTACTCTAACTTAGTGACGCAGTCAGACGTAAGAAGATCCAACAGACGGGCAACCACATTTGAATGATACTCGCGCTGCTTGGCGTTTTTGGCGTATTCTGAAGCTTGAAAAAGCCCTTGTTTCTGAAGACATCCCAAAGTATAACACAAAGTGCGCATTATACACCGGTTTTTTCGTTAAATAAGCATCTTCAAAAGAATCTTGTAAGGATTATTTTATTTAGTTTTTATTCGGTGATCATGCTACATTGGATCGGCAAAGTTCAAGCAGATGTTTACATTTGCATAGGCGTAAGGCCCTCAAGAAATCTTAAAACATCACTGTTTGGAAGTAGAACATTTTTATGTTTTCCGTAATGTCAAACGGAAATATTTAGTGGAAACTGCCTAGTAGCACAGTTTTTAGCGCGATTTTCACGTAGTGGAACAAAATTGCTATTAGGACTCAAATTTCGTCTTCGTTCCATATTTTGTCCTACCTTTTTCTCAGCCAGTAAGCAACCAATTGACCTCGGGTTTTCGGCATTTGGGCCCTAGATGAGCCGAATCATATTTAAATTTTCCCATAGTTTTCTCGAATTTTCCTGAATTTCTCTAGACAGAGCTTTTGTAGCTTCTGTAAAAAAAAATTTTTTTTTTTGCTTTTTTATAGCAAATCTGATACAGATTTGTGTCATTATTTCTTTTCAGCTCAATAGTAGTACATTTAGAGGAGTGGTACAGTACACTACTTTCTGTTAGTAAAAAGTTCATTAGTTGCATTATTGTAAAATACAACATGTGAAAAACGCGCTAAAATCACTTGGCCATGCTAATGATTGATATCTTGTTTTTTATGGTGAGTTTTGTTCAAGACCTTGGAAAGTCATTTCTGGTTATCGAACAAATGTAGACTTTTCTAATAAAAAAGAAGGAATGATTAACTCATGATCAATTAGCTACATTCTGTGAGCCCACCCTATACATCAGGAATAGGGAACGAATGGCATGCGTGCCATTGATGGCACGTGACACAATATTTTGGGCACGCCACCAATCAAAAACGGTTTGTATTTTAGCTCAAATAACAAAGTTCACTATGAATTATTACGAACAAAGGGGAGTGATCAGTCGCGGTGCGACGGAGAATACACTCGTTTGTTATGTCTTGCGTAGTTACGTCGTGTATTACAATTGCTAATGATGCAAAGTTTATCTACGCATAGTGGGTAGGGGCATGTATTTATATTTCAGCCCAACATATATAATTAGAGTCTCGAATTATGGCTCATTTATAAATTAGTAAACTAAGTCTAAATCAATGTGACGACGAAGTGTTTCTCAAATAAAACATTTATTAAGCTATTTACATGGATGCATAAAAAAGCTTAAATATTATCGCGCACGCTCAAAGCCGCGCGCGCGCGTCTGATCCCTCTCAACACTTCTAGAAGAATTCTTTCTTTCTAGCCCAGTCATCTTAGTCAAAACAGAGGGTCAACTGCGGAATGAGAGATAATAAGCTGAAAACTTGTATAGACCTTTATTTTGTCACTCTAAATGTTGTCTCATAAAATCTCGTGTCCGCGTCTTAAGATATTCAAGGTCAAAAAATCGATTTTTTGCAAATATCTCGTTTCCTATGGCCTTAAAGCTATTTACATTTATTAAAAATATTGTAGAGAATAAAATTTTCTATAACTTTAATTGAAACATTTTTTTATACATCAAACCGTTTTTGAAATCGAGGGCGCTGAACGCGCAATGGTTGGCTATCTACAGCAAAATGCAAGGTCAACAATTAGTCACATGATATAATACGCCTTATAAAGTCTATAAACCTTAAAAATATATATAGTTACGAACAATTGGCATTTTTTTATTAATTATTACATTACATTTAGTAATAGATTTCATTAATGAAGTTTATTTTTTAATACTCCGCATCTGTTCGTGTAATTGAAAAACAGTTAACTGAAACTATAGACTTACTTTAATTATATTTTAATATATGCTAATTACATTTTAAGAAGAAAAATGAAATACAATTAGTTTGAATTGTATAAACCTTCAAATTTGTTTCCTTCTGTGCAGATTATTCCTAGACCTGCTGACCCCTATTGATGGCTTAGTTACCTCAAAGAAAACATGATCTAAGAATAAAATTTTTTTTTAATGTACCATGTTCTTCATAACGAACTAAAAAGCATATTTTCATGCATTGTCATCCACTTCTAAGCTATGGTCCAAATTTCAAGTCTCTAGCTCATCGGGAAGTTAGTTTAAAATCAATTACAAAATTCCACCCTGACAGACGTAATAAAAACATGGTAAAATACTCAAATAAAGGAGAAACTCCCTCAATTTCCAATGGACTGTTGTTTGTTAAAATGTCTTACCTCGATTCGACTCATCTCTCGTTGGAGTCTAAGGATATACTGAATGTTTATGAGCGCTAGAGGGCGCTTTACATTCTTATACACGTACATTCTTATACATACCTAATATACGAACGTTTAATTTATAGCTAGTTGATGGACATATGTTTAGCTAAATAATAAAGACCTATTTCCTTTTCAACAATTCAGTTTCTACTAGCCACGCTTATTCGTTAGTTTTAAATTGTATTTTAGCTACGACGGACGTAAAATTTTGAGAGTTATGTTTGATTTATGTTTTATATGTAATGAATCACTATCACAAGGTTATCCTGTTAATGTAGTGCGTGATTTAAAAACTTTGAGAGCAGCAAGTATCGAACGAAAGGACGGTCACATTGATGTTTTAAATTCTTCAACCTCCGTGAATGTACATACCGAGTGCCGAAAAATGTACATTAGTAAAAATTCTATTGCAGCATCGAAACGACGCATTGAAAACAGTGAACCTTTATCATCACCTAGTGTCCCTCGTAAAAGAAGAAATGAAGCGTTTGATTTCAAAAAGCTCTGTTTATTTTGTGGTCAAGTAGCTGATAAAGCAACAGAAACTAAAAAAAAAAAAGTTCAGGCGCAAGATCAGTAAAGTGAGTACTCTTGAGTTTAAAGTCAATGTTTTAAAAAAAGCAGAAGAACGTGGTGATTCTATAGGATAATTAGTGAAAGATCGTATACTTTGTGAGTATGATTTGATCGCTTCTGAAGCAAAATATCATACTCTCTGCTACACTAATTTCTTAAATATGCTACCATCTACTGAAAAGAAGTTTCGCCAAGATAGTCAAGTCTCAGAAGCTATCGCACAGGTTTTTAATTACATCGAAAACCACGACGATTCCCAATTTACATTGAAAGAGCTCATAGATGTCATGACGGTGTATGTGTTACCGGCAAAGTATGAAATCCGGCATTCTATAGAATACCTAGGCATTCTATACAATGCCTAAATCTAGCCGGCAATGTATGAAATGATTCCTATTTCACACATTGCCTAGGCATTCTATAGAATGCCTAATGAGAAACTGGCAAAGTATGAAATACATCTCAGATTCATTTCGAAAATTGTCAGTTGGCAAGATATAAAACTTTTAACGAGTGTATCAGGCTCAGAATCTGTTAGTTGTACATTGCTGTTTGTTCGGAAATGTCAAAATACTTAATTTTACTTAAACTTGTTCAACAAAAAATTGGTTTTTTCCTGTGCTACCTGAAAATGGAGAAGCAAGTTATAGTGTTGGAGAATGAGACATGGTCTAAAGCAGGATCGGCAACCTATGTCGCACGTGCTACATGTGGCACGCGGAAAAATTCTCAGTGGCACTTTGCAAAACTCAACAAATTTGTAAATTTTTGAATTGTTTCAAAAATGCTCTACTGTGTGGTTCGCTGAATCATATTGGTAGATTGGTTTGACACGCAACAGCTAAAAGGTTGCCGACCCATGGTCCATAGACATGAAACAACTATTCAACGGTTAGTTGCCTAAAATTCGAGTTGATGATCCAAAAAAAAAGGTTTTTTCTTAACTGAAATTACTTACTAGAAGTTAATAACTGATATAAAAAATGCTAAAATGACTACTAAGAAGAAACCCAAGAACTATTGGTTGCTGAATAGCTATGATGTGATGTTGACGGAAAATAAAAGTAAACTCATTTAAACTGTTAAAGAAAGCGTCAGCACCATAAAACAGTGGTCCCCAGCCCTTTTTCCGTGGATCAAAAGGTATCAGGTCACTCAAGGAGCATTAAATTATTTCCATTATATTTACTGGGGTGTATTTTTTTCGTGTTTGTGTGACTTTCCATGGAAATCGCTTTGTATTTTATGTGAAATCATTTTATAATTATTTTTTGGTGCAACTGAATTTTACTCTGAAGGCATGTTTAAATACAATTAAATTATAAAATCAAAACAATTTAAAATATAAATAATCAACGTCCCATCCTCAGCGGGCTGCCGTAAAATTATCAAACGTTGACTGGTCCGGAAGAGAAAACTGTTGGGAAGAACTGCTATACAGTATTACGTCACGGATTCTTTTTTTTTCATAATGGGGCTCCAGATTCATATTTTTACCATTTTCAGACCTAGTACATTCTCCAGGGGCTGGTATCCCTTTTTAGTGTGGCATCATGTAAGCGATACCAATTGCATACAGTAATTTTGACACCCAGTTTGACGATGTGAGCATGTTCTAGGAATTTAATTTGCCAAGAGCAAAATTAATTTCATGATTCTTGGGATGTGATAGAATTCTGAAAGAACTTTCAACCAAATACAAAAATATTACTCGTTATGATATTGAACTGTACATCCACCTACGTGAAATTTGCCAGAAAAAACAGAAAATTATTTTTTTAAAAAAGGTATTGTAATACAAAACATTGATTTTTTCCCCGAATGCCAATATATTGGCACTTGTAATGAGTGAGAAATAGGATGGTTTCTATCAACTTGGAACTTCTGAAGGAATTTTAATACCAAGTATATGCGAAATCACAATTTAGCAATAATTTTTTTAATGGCAGTCTCATTATTTTGTCAGAATAACCATTTGTACTTTTAGGAATGTAAGTCATTGATATAATATCCTTATCATGACCTTTTTCATACTTTGCCTAAATAGCTTTAGGCATTCTATAGAATGCCTGGGCATTCTATACAATGCCTAGACAAAGTATGTAATCAATCTCATATTTCATACTTTGCCGAAAAACGTCCGGCATTGTATAGAATGCCTAGGCATTGTATAGAATGCCCGCATTTCATACTTTGCCGGTAACATATGCACCAGATAATAAAACTATAATTACGAAACTTCAACAAAAATATTTGACGCGCGAATATAATAATTACGACAAAGTAAAATCTTTTACAATCATATCTTTTCGTGATACACAAGCTATTATATTATCAAAAGCTTGGTACGATAATAAAAAAGAATCCCGAAGAAAAACGGTTGCGAATTGTAGAAGCTGCAGCAGCTATTATTCGTGAAGACATTCGGTCATCTGTCGTTGAAACCAAGTCTTATCCACCTCCAAGTAAAATGCTGGATGATGTAAATCAAGATATACCAAAAAGTTTATTGCATTTCTTACGAGAAGTCATAATGAAAAACAGAAAAGGAAAAATAGCTTTTTTAAAAACAAAATGCACGTCAATAAGTCATGCAATAATGGCTGCATTACGAGAACGATCATTTTCATCACAGCAACTATTAAGCCTTTCTGTGTTTCTTCATAGAAGATATGGATCTAAAAGACTAATCGATGTGTTATTTAGCTTGGGATTTGCAGCTTCCTATTGTAAAACTATACAGTATGAAATTTCAGCAGTTTGCCATCCACAGCCTCGTATTTTATCATCGGAATCAGGGGTGCTAGTACAATATGTTGGGGACAATGCTGATATAAATGTCCATACTCTTGATGGTAATAATACTTTCCATATTATGGGGATGATTAAGATTGTTACTCCAAAAGATGCTGTTCTTTACAATGACCGTATACAAAAATGTACAACAAAACCATGTGCAAAAGAGTTAGCAGCAATATCACAAGTGTCTCTTCTAGCATATGAAAAACCAATTGTACCTGGATACAGCAAAATTCAAGTAAAAAATCTACATGGTGATCAAGCATTAACAGAAAAGAATTGAAACGGTATTGATTTTTTGTGGTTATACGGAAAGCGGAAAAATATTTCATCATTACCTGGGTGGAATGGCTTTCTCGAACAGCTCACTAAAAATAATAAGAATTTTTCTACTTCTTAGGTCATGTTTCTTCCTTTTATTGATCATCCTGCCAGTAACGTAGACACAATTTATACTACTTTACATTGCGCTACAAATATTCCCAAGTTACATGGCCAAAAAACGTGTTTAATTACTTTTGATCAACCTCTCTACTCTAAAGCTCGGGAAATAGTAGCTGCGTCGGATGCTAACTCAGAATTATGTAAGATAGTTGTTAAATTAGGAGGATTTCATATGGTCATGTCCTTTTTTGGATCGATTGGATATATAATGGACGGAAGTGGACTCAAAGAAGCTCTAGGTAAAATATATGCTACGAATTCGGTCGACAAAATGTTGAATGGTCATGCTTATTCAAGAAGTATCAGAGGTCATATATTGTCAATGATAATCTTCGAAGACATGAAGATTGTGTGTTAAATGAGTTAACTGAACAAGTCAATTGCCGAAATGTTTCCTATGAAGGCATTGAAGGGTATGTATGCAACTCAAACTTATTTATTGATCAATTTCAGAATAAACTGAATGAATTAAAAGCTAGAGGTCCTACAGCACAATTATGGGAACAATATTTCGAAATGGTATCAATAGCACTCGACTTTATTCGCGCTGAAAGACTGGGACTTTTCAAAGAACATCTTAATGCTGTACGAAGAATGCAGCCATATTTTCATGCTAGTGGTCATTTTTTATGTGCGAAGTCTGCACATTTATATCTTCAAGATATGAACGATTTAGAAAATAAAATGGATGGACAGACTTTTAAGAACTTTAAAAATGGATTCTTCACCGTGAAACGAACAGAGAAATTTAATTCTGGTACATGGACAGATATGGTTATCGAACAAATTCTAATGAAATCTATGAAGACAGAAGGGGGAGTATCTCGTGGTCGAAGTACGCAAGAAAGTGTTTTATGTAAATGGGTGTTTGCTATGTACGCTACAAATACAATTTGTGACGAGATGGAGAAGTTTTGTACAATTTCTTTAGACTCTACTGAACGACACTTTGATGCTAAGGATTCAAGAGTAAAAAGAGATAATACTGATGTGTAAGTAAACTAGTTGAATGGCTTACACTTCATAATCCCTTTCCAAATATGCAACAATTGGTATCTTTTGCTTCTGTAACAGTTGGAAATGATCAAATTAACTGTCACAAAGCCCATGAAATCGGATTACAATCAATGGTAAAGATAACTGGTTTAAAATTTAATGAAATAAAGTTAAAACGATCCGATAAGATTTTACCGCTTTCGATTGTCAACAAATCTGTCAAAATTAACGGTTGTAGAGTTTCAATTGATCCATTGTTTCTCTTCGAAAGAATAACTGTAAGCAAACAGTTTGAACGTAATCTTCAAGAATATCTTCAATATGAACTAAGTCCATATCCATCAACTTTATTTAATGATGGCATGAGAAAACCACGAAAGTGACATTATATGACTCCTGTAGATTTTGACCTCGATGAAAATAATGTAACATACATTATGGATGGTGGGTTTCTTATGCATCGCATCGTATGGAGTAAAGACGATACTTTTTCAATAATTTTAGATAAATACGTAAAATATTTACAAAAACATCATGGTTCCGAAATTGTAGTTGTATTTGATGGATACTCAGACTATAGCAAAAACATAAAATCAATGGAATAGCTAAGAACTGCTGCTTTATCAAAATTGAATGATGTTTGTTTCGACGAAACAATGATAGTATCAATTAACCAAGAGAAATTTTTGTCGAATCGATGCAATAAAATTTTTTTTATTAACATGTTGATTGGGAAATTAGAATCTGTTGATATCACGATAAAACAGGCCAAAGATGATGCAGAGGTTCTTATCGTAGAAACAGCTATTGGTGAATCGGAACATCACAGGACTGCCATCATAGTAGAAGATATTGATTTGCTCGTCAGTTTAATTAGACGTACTCAAGCGCATCAAAAATAAGTGTTATTTAAAAAAGTTGGCAAAGGGAATGTTAAAACTCAAATATATTCTTCCAAAAGTTTTGATAAATATCCTCATTATGAAAAGCACATTTTGTTTCTGCGCGCATTTAGTGGCTGTAATACAGCATCTGCATTTTTTAAAAAAGGGAAAAAAACTTTCATTAGAATATTAGAGAATCTTCCGAACTTGGATCAACTAGCTCAAGTATTCCAAGAAGAAAACTGTCCTGTACAAACATTACATGAAAATGGATTACGACTCTTGTTGGCGATATACAATGCTCCAAAATCTGAGAACAGTATTGCTAATCTATGATACACTCAATTTATCAAGTCAACAAACCCGGGCAGTTATCCAAACTTCCACCAACAAGTGCAGCGGCTCAGCAACACATTAGCCGTGTATATTATCAAGTTCAAACTTGGCTAGGGAATGATTTAGAACCCCAGGAATGGGGTTGGATTCTGTAGAATGAATTCTTGGAACTGATTACGACAATATTACCGCCTGCTCCAGATGAATTACTCAATACCATATTTTGCAACTGCAAAAATGATTGTGGTTCACGCTGCGGATGTAGGAAATCGGGGTTGCAATGTTCTTCAGCTTGTGGCCAGTGTAATGGGCAAGCTTGCTTCAATGCTTCACGATACGAGAGCGATCTCGATGAAGATTGTACTTTTGATTCCGAAATCCTTCAAGATTTGGAGAAAAATATCCTTGACAACAAAAATAATGAGAATGAATTGCAAATTTTCGAGTGATCGAAAGACAATGAAAAATAAGAGGTAAAAAATTAACATTCATGTTCGTCTTATAATTAAAATTTTTGTAAAACCTCTTTACATCCGAATTTCAATTGTAATAATTGTATAAAACGATATTTTTTTTTAAAGTAAAAATATAATAAAAAATAACTTACTTTATTTTTTTCTCGTCTTTATTATTTTTTTAAATGTAACTAGTATATATAATGATATAATATAATTAAAAAATACTTTAAGCATATCTGTCAACAACTTTTGAACTACACGAACAGTATAGTTCAAAAGTTAGTTATAAAAGAAACATATACTTGTTTAATGAAATCTATTACTAAATGTAATGTAATAATTAATAAAAAAGCCAAATGTTCATAACTATGTATTTTTTTAAGGTTAATAGACTATATACAGCGTATTATATCATGTGACTAACGGTCGACCTTGCATTCTGCTGTAGATAACTAAGCGCTCAGTGCCCTCTACCTCAAAAACGGTTTGATGTATAAAAAATTGTTTCAATTGAAGTTATAGAAAATTTTATTCTGTACAATATTTGTAATAAATGTAAATAACATTAAAGCCATAGGAAACGAGATATTTGCAAAAAAACCGAATTTTTTGACCTTGAATATCTTAAGACGCGGACACGAGATTTTATGAGACAACTTTTAGATTGCCAAAATAAAGGTATACACGAGTTTTCGGCTTATTATCTCTCATTCCGCAGCGAAACCCTAATATGACTGGGCTAAAAGGAAATAGACATGCTTGAGTTGATGAAGATGAACCAGAGGATTGTAGAATATTGGATATTAAAAAACTCAGTTCAGATGTGGGAATCATTCAAAAGACAGGGTAAGGAACAATAGAAGATAAAAGGTTTGCCTATGTTGATGAGGACTAGATGAAAACAGATGTTGAGGAAGATGAAGCATGACATCAAGATGGAATGCAGATGACAGTGGTTTAAAAGCATTGTAAAGGTGGATGTATTATTTTCATAATGTTTTTTATCTATGTTGTAGATACAAGTAAAGATTTAGCAGCATGGGCGCATGCTTGCAACACCTGCGGGACTAATATCGGTCTCTTAAGAAAAATATTTTTATCAATTTTAATATCATGGATTCATTCCCCCCCCCCCCAATTTGAGAATTATTTTAGAATCAAAGGAATGCGATGCACAGATACATTTTGGTTCTAGATTGCAATCCACGAAAGGATGTCCATGTCCAGCAGATGCACATTGGTTGTCATGGGCAAGAGATTTGCAAATATCTAAATATCTCAACACTAGAAACAGCACAGATTTTGAACATACTGTCATATTTGGCAGTTTAAGAATCCAGCTTTAATTGTGTTTGGTAATTTGAGGACAGTTGAACGTATAAATTCAATGATCGGTTACAAACACAATAGTATCTTTTATTGCAATTCTTCTGACCCAAATTGTAACCTAAACATTTAAAATCATATAGTGGTTATCAAATGATTATAAAATATTAAAAACTGATATTTGGTTTAAATGATAACTGGCGTAAGAAAAAAAAAAGGATCACTTAAGTATCCTCTGGAAGTGTCATCCAAAGATAGTAAGCCCCTTAGGAACGAAGAAGCTCACTGGGCAGATGTCTGTATTTATTTAAATGAAGATGAACCCTAAAGGGACGTCTTTGTCACACTGCGATTAGGAAAATTAGTATATTTTAAATAGGTGAGTACTTGAAGTCCTACTTATAGTAGTTAGGGGAGGAGGTTCTGTGCTCAGAAAATATATCTAAGGAAAACACAAAATATAATGCTGTTATATTAAATCATTTGCTTTGTTTATCCCTTTTTATCACACATATGTGGCTTAAGCATAATGATGCAAAATATGAAACAGATTAGCAGTAGTTTAAAATGTTTTCCGTAAGTATAAGGCTACTGTTGAATAAGAATGGGTTAAAGAATAGGGTTTTAATAGTTCAAAACAGATCCCAAATTCAAACGAGATATAAAAACAAGTTTTTATAGTGAAAACAAATATTCAACTATCATTTTATGTATTTTAAAAAGGATATGTTATACTCCTGTATCATTTTAAAATTGGAGAGCATATTTTAAAATGGGAGAAAATGGAATGGACTCAAAAATAAATAATTAATGAAATCAAGATGCAATATAAATATTAGAGCATTTTATTGATGTGAAATAAATGAATTTTATGGCATATTCTTTAGCATCATATGAAGGCAGTATTTATTCTTAAAAATATCTGCAATAAGTTTTGTCAATTTAAAAAAAAAAAAGTAAAATAGTTCAAACTCAAAGTTTATGTGTTACAGAGTTCTTACTAAAAAAAAAAAAAAAAAATACACAATTTTATAATATTTTAGCTAAAATAATTTAAAACTGAGAGTTTGGTCTTATTAAATTATATAAAATGGCCGAGTGAAGTAAACACTACACCACACAGTAGAGAAGTGCACCTCTATTGCTCACTTATAACTGAAAACAATAAAAAGTAAGCAAAGCATGGAGAGAATGTACAAGAGAAATCAACATTTTTAGCGCACTTTTCACGTAGTGTAAAAAAAAGCGCTATTAGGACGCAAATTTAGTCATCGTTCCATATTTTGTCGTACCTTTTTCTCAGCCAATAAGCAACCGATTGACCTCGGGTTTTCGGCATTTGTGCCCTAGATGAGCTTAATCATATTTAAATTTAATAATTTTTTTTAAGTATAGTACTACTTTCTGTTAGTAAAAAGTTCATTAGTTTCATTATTGTAAAATACAACATGTGAAAAACGCACTAAAATTACTTGGCCATGCCAATGATTGATAGCTTGTTTTAAAAAATGTTTAGATATCTTCAATAATGCTAAACATTTATGTATGCTTCAGTTGTATTTTATGATGGTACTGAATAATCCAATTCTTCTACTGAAAACAGACACCAAGGATACAAATCTTTAGGCTTAAGATGTCAATTTCACAATTAGCAGCACTGAAATGGGATAAATTCAAGAAGATAACATGATGAACAGAATCACATGTTCATTGTTATACTATACATGTATTTTTCAATTGAATGCATTTTGTTTACCTATATATGTTATTGTTGAAAAATATATAATTTTAAAAGGAAAGTTTCCACCAAAAGCAAACGTTGGCAACAGCGAAGTGTATGAATCAATTAACTGGAAACACATGATTAGTATTTATTGTGTGACTATGACATTACACAAATTTAGCTGATTGAATAAGAATAAAAATTATCAACTATCTTTAAGTTCATTCAGCAAAATACATGTGTGTGTAATGATTTTAATCTTCTCCCCAGAGTTTTAGTGATTGTTTCCACATTGGTAAGCTTCATAAACATTTTGTACAACAAAACAGGTACATCTGTTTAATTTTAAAACAATATCAACAGAATAATTAATTTAGCAATTGATAATGTAAGGAAAATTAAAGAGCGAAATACCAAAAAAAAGTACTTTATTCTGATCAGAAATAATAAATAATTGCCACAAAATAAGTTTGCCACATTTTTACAAATGTCACATAACATGAAAAAAAAGCCAAGAAAATTCTCGATTTAAACTTAGAATAGGTGCAAATAATGATTGAATGAGTTAAAATCGTTCTTGTGCAATGAAGTGAATCAGATCTGATTTATTTGAATCAACAAATGTTGAGCATATAAATAAAATGAGTTGATTTTTGAATTTTGCAAAAACTATCGCAGATAAAAACATATATTCAACTATCAATTAAATCTTATTTTTACATGTACATCCACTTTATTATACTATTGAAGTAAGCAATTTGTACTTTGACGAAAATGGTAATATCAATAACCTCGGCAATTGCATACGTATTTTGTTCCTATTTACTGACGAGTCAAGACTCTTTCTTCATAAATTACATAAAATTTTACAGGATCAATTCTTTTAATAGATATACATACACAATTTTGATCTCACCATATATTAACAATAAAATAACAGCAAAAGGTTGATTCTCATTTATTTTGTTTTAAAATTGCTCTTTCAGAACCCATAAGAGGGAAACTTTATATTAGTGTTTTCTCCTACAACATGTTTTCAAGACTGGATTTTACTTGTGAAATAAATATTTTCTTAAATTGTATGATTCTTTTGAAAAAATATGCAAATTATATGATTGAACTTAAGAATTAATTACAAAATATCTTTTTGAACAGACAACATTTAAACAACTGAAGATTTGTTAAGATTATATTAGGTCAGTGAATTTATCAAGACTTCTAAAATACTTATGTAAATGGTTTATCAAAATTACATTAATTCAAATAATTCCTTCACTAAAAAATCTTTAAAGCAAGTATATTGAAAGCAACATAAAGAAATGGAAAATTATATACAGTTTCTGGAAAAAGTTTACATTTTTAATAAACTTTTTCACACTGAACACAAAATTTGTAGTAATGTTTACAAATACTATATTGTGATTTTTTTTAAAAAACATATAACTGGATCAAACCACTTATAATAAGAAATAAAATGTCCAAATATGCATCATTAAGGAACATGAGTTCAACAATAAAATATGTAAGGATATTATAATTGAAAAAGTTATGTTGTTTCACAAAAACAATGTTCTATGTTGTTCATGATCCATTAAAATAGCACTCCTTATATTTAGAACAAAATGACACTTAAAATATCATACTTTAGATTTTCACAAAGTTCAGTCTAAAAGTTGAATTCTTGACAGCACAATCTTCATCAAACATTCAACACGATGGTAAACAACTTTTAGAAATGTGATCTTGCAGATGCATTCAGAAGCCACACAACATTGTATCAACAGTAATGCAAAATCGATAAAATCACGCACTAATGTAAGACATAAGCGAGTATTTGAAAACAAAACATTGAATATGAAAACAGGCAGGAAAAAGGGAAGAAAACTTTTAATAACTAATACATTGTAATACGTCCAAAATGGTAATGACAAAAGGTTTTCCAACAATTGTAAAATGTGTTTTGTCCTGCACACAAAATGATATATGATAAGGAAAATGCTTCCAGCTCTTTGCATGCTGCAACATAGTCCTCCATAAAACACCTGAGATTTCAATATAGGAAGCACAAACACAGTCATTCTTCATCAGAAGAATTACAATTTATAAAAGCACTTTTTTTTGCACAAACCATTAACTTTTTTTAAATCAAAGATTTATTAACCAGTTCTCCTGAGTGATAATTTTTTTAACAAGAGTCCTCAATAAGCTTTGTTATAATTTGTGCCTTTTCTTCATTTTTCTGAAGTAAAGATGCTTTTTCTTGAGCAGCCTCATTTGAGAAATGTTTTTGTTTTGTTTCTTAATCTCCTTTTTTTCCGGTGAGTTTGATCACTCAATCAATCACAGCAAGTGTTTCGGGAGGAGCAGTTGCAGCAGTGTTGGACAAAGAAGCGGTGACGAGAGCAGGAACGACAGGTGGTGGTGGTGGGTTGTCATAGTAAAAAGGAATTTTCAGATTCAGTTTTCTACAGGGTTTGCGTGCAGATCGTCTCAATTCAAGTATGGTTATCTGTTTTCTTAGTTTCCTGTTAAAAAATATAAATATTTTCAGTTTTTACATACATCAATAAACAGAAAATAACTAAAAAGAAATTTGTTATACATTACCATTGAAACAAATTAAATTATATTATCAGTTTGCAGTACATAAAGTCAGTAACAGCATTACTTATGCTATGAGATACTCAAAATGGCATATTGTAATGAAATTTATAAAATGAAAATACTGAATATAGGCGGGCTTTTGTAGTTTTTATACCAAGACATACTAAGAGAGCGTTGAGTGTATATATTTAAACTGTATTGCATCTTTCATAAAAATTATATAAGATATTTTAAAGTATAAAAATATCTTACATAACTGTACTTTTTTAAAAAAATAATTTCCTACATAATAATTTTTTCTAAAACCCTTCAAATATGTTGATTCAACTACTTTATGCAACACAGGAAAATCCTAATTTTAACTAATGTAAATATTTACAACTATTTGTACTTATACACAATTTTAAGAATAATATTGAAAAAAAAAAATTAAACTTAGAGCTTGCATTTAAGATCAAGTCTTAGGATTTGAGAATTATTTTACACTATCTAATTGGTAACTATAAATACAATATTCACAACAAACATTTAAACAGTATTAAACATTTTTTTCCTCTTAAATTTTTAAAATATATATACATATAACCTTTTCTTTAGACTAAAAGAGATAGAGATAAGACAATAATATATATAGTTTATAATGTAAAAGATGCATATAGACACATTATAACTAAGCAAGATCAAGGCTACAAAATATTTTTCATCTAATACTTAATTTAATTATTTTCTTCAATAACTCCTATTTCTTGAGGAATAACATGGATGTTTTAGTTTGATTAAACTTTTAAACAAAATTAAATTTTTTTTTTGTATAAAAAAATACATAATGTGATTACTCTTACATGGATAGTGTTCAATTAGGTCAATTTATCTTTAAAAAAAAACAAACTTAAAACTATAAATAACATAAACATATAATTAGTTGCTTAAATTAGAAAAATTTATATAATATTAAAATATTCTGACAATGACTTCATAGAATACAAATCACTCATTACCCTCAACATGAAATTGCTAATTATCACAGTTACAGTTTACTTTTAACATAAATGGATTATTAAATAGTAAATAATAGCTGCCTTTTAAATGATCACATTAAATCTATAACATAAAATAATTACTAAATATACATAAAGAAAATTACAGTTATAAGCAAAATTTTATACAGGTGAAGAACAATATGTTATATGCAGAATAGTTATTAATTATTGCAAATAAGAATAAGCCCTAAAATGGTTGCCACTTTCACTGCAGGAAAAAAATTATAAAAGTAATACAAATACACTTTAATAAAGAAACTTTCTAATAAATTTTCACATTAATGATAATTTTCTTTCATTATCTTTTTTCACGCGTTTTTAAATATATAATAAAACTTTCTTGGATCCTACGTTTACATTAAAAATTTTTTTTATATATTTTTTAAAAAAAACCTAATTTTTTGAAAATTTATACACCCATTTTTATTAGAACAAAAATATTTCCATAAAACATAAATTTTTTAATAAATTAAAAATCTTGCAGTGCATTTCATAAAGTTTTGAAATCCTCCCTCTCCCTTAATATTTGTCACAATTTTCATTTGGGTCATCATGTATTCCTATAATCAAAATTTTGCCCCCTTTTTTTGAACTAGTCCAATAAACACCTATCATGAAACAATTTACATATGACAATTATAGAACTAAAACCATGAAATATTTTAAGAAAGTTTTCTTATTTTAAAATACAGTGACTTTGTTTCATTTTTAATAATCCAGCAACAAGAAGTTAATAACTAAAATTGATATATTAGGAAATTAAGCTACATCTTTATTAATTATCATAAAATTTTTTTTTGTTTTTCATAAACTTAAGAATCTGTTGATTATCTTCATTTTTAGCAGAAACATTGTTTTGTATGTGTTTTTGGAAGAAAGTGCTTCACACATATTTATATAGATATATCACAATTTTTATTAATTTGTAAAGAAGCATTTTCATGAGAAGAAAGGGGTCACATCATTAGAAACACGTGACAATAAAATTCAATATTTCTTTGATGAAAGAAAATTTTAAATACTGAAGTCATTAGGTATTTTAATATGTACATTTAATGAATTTATCTTTACTTTCTATTTTGCACTTAATAAATACCTCTAACATTATAAGAACATATCTTACAATTACAAATTCTTTTTTGAATAATTGGGTTTATTTTTTATATTACTAACATAGTTGGTTAATAGTAATAATAATAGTAAAACACTTTTAATTCATGACTAAAATATTTACATTTGAATAACCATTAATAATGTTAAATTATTTTTATGTTAAATTTTTTTTTTAACTTATGTTATCCATAAAATTCTCATCTTCATTACCTCCAGATTTGAAGAAATTTATAAAAAATATCTGAATGTTATTTGAGTAATTTTAATTCATCGAATTCAAACACTTCACGACTTTATTATCAGAAAAATTGAATTAAAATTTGAGAGAGTCGTCTGAAGGTCGGAAAGTAATTTATCTGATTAAAATATTTTCTTAAAATCAACCAACAAATTTATCTTGTGTATTTTTATGGATCAAAAAATATATTTTATTGAATTAAATTTATAACAAGCTCAAATTTGTTACCTTAAAACAAAATATTTAATTTAACAGATAAAAGCAGATGCAATTTTTAATAATTAAAATATAACTCTTGATTTTATTACCTAAATTATTTTTTTTATTTCAAATAACTCACTTATTCTATAAAATAATTAATCGAATTTTGTACTACATGAAATTATTGATATAATCATGAAACAATTATTCAAAATAGAGATCTTTAATAAAAGGATTTAAGCATATAGGTCAACATATATAGAATTAGTCAACTTTTTATTAATGTAAATATTTTGTCATGCATAATTTCAGAGCAGAAGTTATCAGCTTCAACAAGACCATGACCCAGTAAATTATCTTCTGAATATAGCTAGCCAAGGGGGGGGGGCACCGCTTTATGGAATAAACTGTTGATGCAAATATTGTTTTTCTATGGTTTACTCCAATGATCTTCAATCTGTGTTCTAGGGAACCCTGGGGGGGGGGGGGGGTCCCATAAGACACAAACAAATTGAAAAGAAAATGATAAATGTGTATGCAAAATGGATTCACTTTCTAACCACACAAGTATCTTCAGCTCATCCCAGTCATTAAAACTAAAATTTTTATTTATACATAACTTTATTTTACGATACTTTTAAAAACTTTTATTATAATATAATAAAATAATATTAAAACATTTTTCTTTATAAGTACTACCTAATAAATTGTTAACATCCTATTTTTTTAACTATCCATGGTTCCTTGAAATAATGTACTTGCTAATACAGTTTGTGAAAGAAAATGCAAGCACATATCCCATTTACTAAATACAGGGTGTCCCAAAACGACCGCATAAACTCTGCACAGCTAAATTCCTTGTTGGGAGTACATAAAAACTGCCCAAAGAAGCGTTCCTGTACGATCCATAGTTTACGAAAAAAATACGAAAAACAAAGTATGACGTCACTTCTGGAGCAAGAAAAAAAACACTTTATTGAACATATCAACAGCAGTATATGCACAATTTAAGGCAGATGTTCAAAATGTCCACCGTGCATGTCGAGGCAGGCTTGAGCATGCCGTGGAATGGCTATCATTACACGTCACTGCATTGCGGTGTCCACCGAAGTACAAGCAGCATGCAGACGAGCAACTAAGTCCATTTGTGTTGTCACTACATCTCAATACACCAGTTCCTTGAGATGGCATGTCGCAGTAGTCACGAACAGAATACATGGCCACCATACGAAGACTACCGGTAGCTGCAAGATGCAGCCTTTAAATATCAGTTCAACGGCGGCTTAACGTCATTCCTCGGCGTGCGCATGCATGACGCGACATGCACGACGAACGTTTTAAACATTATCGACTGGAAAGATATGTAAATACTGTTGTTGATATGTTCAATAAAGTGATTTTTCTTGCACCGGAAGTGACGTAATACTTTGTTTTTCGTATTTATCTCATAAACTATGGATCGTACAGGAAGGCTTCTTTGGGCAGTTTTTATGTACTCTCAACGAGGAATCTAGCTGTGCAGAGTTTATGCGGTCGTTTTGGGACACCCTGTATAATACATGGGTAGGTGACACTTGAATCCCAACTTAATATTATTTATATGAGTAAAATAATTTTAGAATTACATTAAAAATTTTAATAACAAATACATAACACTTTTTTCATTGACTTATAACATGTTTTTTTTTGTGTGTGATCTACTTTAAATATTATTTGAAGATATAATAAGTGTATGTGGAATAGGGTTCCACAAAAACACCTTATAGCTCTTAAGGGTTCCATGAAAAGAAAAAACTTGAAGACTTCTGGTTTAATCCTTTCTTCTAATAAAAGTGAGAATTTTGGTCTTTATTTTTTTTTAATATGGAGATGAGAGAGCTCTAAACTTTTGGCTGTATTAAAGAATGTAATTGATTTTTCATAACAAATGACTTTTAATTTTATTAACAAATACAGGATATACTGCAATAATTTTTATACAATTCCATATTTAAAAAATAAGAATAGTCCTCTGGGTTAAAAAATTTACTAAAAAGCAAATTAACATTAAATCTCATCTAAAATAAAGTAATAACATATTTTAAAGATTTTATAAAAAGTTAATGGAAAATTAATACTGTCTAACAGGTCAACTAATATCCAATCAAATATAACACAGCAAATTTTCCAGAATCGAAATAATTCCTTCAACTTTAGAAGATGGTAGTAAAACTATTTGACAGCATAGCTATTTTGCAGTTTCATCAGGCAAAAGACTTCCGAGCTTTTTCCCCCATCACTTTGCTAATAAACATTTTTCATCACCTAATCCCTTACGTTCTACAGTGCAACTTAAAACAAACTTTTCAATTTATTAAAAATTAAGTGCAGATAAATTTCAAAAGAAAATACTAAAATTCATTATATTTTGTAATAAAAATATTAGAAGGGGAATACTTTGTATTTGCAATAACTTGTTCATAATAAAATTTTATAAAAAGATTAATAATTTTTACAGGATGTGCAATTGATAATTCAGTTAAAAGGAAGATTATCATTCCAAAAGAAAAACAGTGACTTAAAGAACAAGCTTAGTACAAATATCACAACCAAGGAGTTCTTTCCCTTCTTAACAGCTTTCCAAACACCCTGTGGTCTAACAAGACCCATAAATACCAATCATTTGACCAAATTCTGTTTTCCATCAATGGGGTATTAGAATTTCTATTCTTTGTTACATCCTTAACCCTCTTGCTGCGCATCCCACAATTTCCATGGGCAAAGTACATGTAGCAGACGTAGCACTATGCAGCAAGAGGGTTAAACAGGTTTCCACTGCTTAGCAAGTAAGTAAGCCTCCTGTTGGAATTATTCAAACACATATGGATGGGGGGGGGGGGAGTCTAACATAGATAGGGTGAGGAGCAGCAGAGTTAAAAGCCCTGCCATAAAAGAGCAACCCCCCCCCCAAATAGCTGTGAGTATGGTGAATACTGGTTGCGTATGTGTAGTGTTATCAAATAATAATATTCTGGAGTCCTAGAATTTGGTTTTTCATGGATTTATTGGTAACAATAACTTTCAACAATAAACAATCTTTAACAAATTAAACCATTACATTTATTAGACTGAAACTAAAGAGAATTCTAATATTCAAGACAAAAATCCTAGTAAACAACGGGAATCTAGTACACCGAAGCCAAGAAAATACGAGTTAAACAGCAGCACATCTAGTTATGCGGAAGCCAAGTTCAAGATTACACTGAGCCAGAATCCATTACATATGGTTTCTATCGAGATAAACCACGTGGGTTCTGAGCGGGGTGTCAACTACGCTTCACCCACTCAGACCCTGGTCCATAATTTACAACAGTGAGTGAGAGTTTGTTAATGTCACACTATAAATCTACACGAGGGCTACTGGTGACTGACCTCATAATTTTGAACCATAATCAAGTGATCGACACCTGAGCTGGCACCCCCTCCTAACTTCTATACCTCACCAACGGGAGAATATTTGAGCTTCAATAGATTTAATGTACATTGGCCCCATCTACATGACGGGTCTTCAGCGGCAACAGGCTCAAACTCATGACATACCAGCCATGAGTCCACATTCTTGACCGTGGCCACCAAAAACTAGCTGTAGCTCTAAGGTTAATTAAGAATTTAATTATTCATGTTGAAAAAATAAAACTTGCAATAAAGTTTTAAAAACATTATCATATACTATGCATAAATAATCCCCCCCCCCCAATACTCAAATCTTAAATTACAATGCCACAATAAATTTTAAGAATTTTTAGGTACCAGTTTTGGTGAATACAGTATTTTTTTTTTAAATTAAAACTATTCTACAAAAATTAATTTTAAAAAAAATATAGTAACAACTTAATTTATTTTGAGTTTAATGTACTAAAAAAATGATTTATTGTAAATAACCAACTAATAAAAATTGTCCAAGGAATAACTTTGATTTTTGTTGATTCAAAATGCTATAACTAGAAACCTAATAACTACACAGATATTACTTAATTTAAGAAAATTACTTTACAAGCATTATTTTAAACTTCAGAATACAAATTCTATACCATTCAACTATTTTTGAAAATAACTCATTAAGTATGAAATTTAATGCCATGGTTTTAAATGAAGTATTTTATTATCTACAATAATAGAGATAATCTTGTGAAATATTCGATAAAACTGGAAAAGTCTGTATTTAAATAAATTATTCTTATAAATATTTTATTCATTGGGTATACATAAAAAAGTACTGAGATTGATTTTGATATTTTTCATAAAAGTATTTTTAAATAAAATTATTTCAGAGCATTGAATTTTTAAATTTCATACCATGCTTAATCATCATAAATTTCCAATTTATAGCATGTGAAATTTGCTCAAATAAAAATTTATAGTCAAAATATTAACAACTTCTGCATAGATAGCAAAATTACAGCCCCATCTGAAGATCATGTAAATTTTAGGTTACATAGAATATTTCCTACTCTTTATTACGTTACTGATCTGATCTTTTAAAACATTAAAAAAAAATGAATAAAATTATTTTAGAAAATCTAATAAAGTAAGAAAAATCAGGAAGTTACACCAGTTTTAAATTAAGTACTGTAAAATCTGGCATATAATGTGCACTTTTAACTCAATAAATAAGATCTGTGGGTGCACATTATACACTGAGTATAAAAATGAGAGCTCTAAATAATAAAAAAAAAATGAGGATAGATAAAAAATAGACTTCTACATATATCAAATAACATTCCTTATGAACTTAAAGAGTTGTAGTTTTAGAAATATACTATTTTTTACAAAAACTTGGAATGATATCTCGAATAAATGACTTCAAAATAAAAGAGCATTGCACATGTGAATTTCAAGTTTCTTTGCAAGAAGGGGAGGGGGGTGCACTTTATACGGTGAATATACCAAAAAACTAAAAATTGCAGCTTGAAAGTATTGATGCAAATTATACATCATATTTTACAGTACCAAAAATAATTTCAAATCAAAGGAAAAATAAACTTTAAAATATTTCTCATAACTTCACTTTTTAAATGTTATATAAAATGAATTTTAATTATCCTTAACCATAACAATTTTCCAAAAGTTAGAAATATTTAATAGATACTTATTTTAACTCTCCCTATCCTTAATGCATGCAATCAAGTTAATTTGGTTGGGCTAAAAAGGCCAAAGTGTGTACACTCCAGATAATTCAAGTGGTGTCTGAACTCATAAGACTGATAGCGATCTGTCATGATTTTGTAAATTTAGATAAAGGTCATTGTTTCTTTTATTACTTTTTATTAGTCATCAACATTTGAAATGCATGTTTTGTGAATGGAAGTGAAAATTTTTTTAAGATTTCAGAAGCAGATTAGTAGAAAGTCATATGTGCAAAGCTATCATAGTGATACAAATATAAAAGAATCAGGTAGACCAAAATCATCTGGAATTCTACAACTAAATGAACATCATTTTCCCAGTTTTGTTCCACCTACACCAAAAAAAGAAGCTTCCACAAGATACTGTGCTGTTAGTTGAGCTAAAAGGGATAGCAAAAGGAAAAGAAAACAGTCATAATATGAATAATAATTGCAATGTTGGACTATGTGCTAGACCGTGTTTCCAAAAGAAAAGTTTTAATAATTTAAAAAAAATACTACTATTATTATTGTTGTTTCTGTTGTGTGTGAAAAAGTATAAAATATTTCTACAAGATAAAAACCTTTTTTTGAAACGGTAATTCGAAAAGGAAGATACTGAAAGTCAATGTACATGTAAAACTTCAATACCCGGCTCTTATTTTGTTAAGTGGATCAAAATACAAAATTAAAATATAAATTTAGATTTTTTTTCTTCAAAATAAGTGTACTTTAAAGGGTTAATTGTTTCAGAAAAGGACAACATTTTAAAGAATTATTACTATTTAATACATGATCCTCTTCATTAAAGTTACTTTAAACATATTTTTGATGTGTAACATCTTTCCTCTCGATTGCTGGAGATTTGTGGGAGTGATTTCGTGAAAAGGGACGGAAATGCGTAACAGAAAGTTGGGGAAGCGCGCACTATTCAGTGAAGTTCTGTTTTTTTCTCCTTCATTCGAGAGGGGCTCCGCCACCATCCCCCACCCCCTGAGGTCTAGGCCATAGGATCTTTGTTTTTGTTTTCTCACTTTAGGATCAGAGAAGAAGCTAAGTCCTTTAGGCAGAGACGTGATTAGACAATGACGAACGTGTTTCGATACCTGACTTCAATTGCTGCGTACAATTTAAACGACCGGGCCACAGAGCAGTTGGTGTTGCGATCTATCGTAAACAGAACAACTCACATGTTGGGGCTCAACATATGGATATTACTTATCGTCAAACAAGTGGACTGGGTATTGTTAGTCAAGATATTGGGGACATATGTGCGGCAAAATGCTTATTTTAAAATGGACAAACAGTGATTTCGGTGGTCGTATACATTTCTCCGAATCAAACGGTTCAAAAAATTAAAGATTTCCTGCATTTTTTACTTTTACCATATACCGAAGGTGGTTCTGCTCTTTTAAAAAAAAACTATCACTCGCTTACCATGATTTTGAGTGGTGATTTTAAAGTTAACTTCAGTTTGCTAGAAGCCAAGCGACTCATAGCTTTTTTGAATGATGAACTCAAGCTCGAAATGAACACAAATCGAAATGTTTCGACAACTAATAGTGGTACTTTTATTGATGCTATTTTTCAACGGTTTTTAAATACTTTGAAAATACAAGTATATGTGTCATATTTTAGTTATCATAAATTGTCATTACCACTCTTCCCCAAATTGAACAAGAATAATTATTTTTGATAAAAAAATTGCATTACTCCTTGTGTTAATCAAATAAAATTTTCATTAAAGATATAATTATTCCATAGAAAATTATATCCAATCATACTCGATTCATTTTTTTCAGGATTTAAGTTGCTATTGCGAATTTACCACGATAACATGTCAGATGTTACACATCATATGCGACTACTGTAAGGCTTGTTTCTTTTTTTTAGATATAGATATACGTCTGATTTTTCAAATTTAGGATTAAAATTAAAACTTTTATTGATAAACATAATTTTGTTGCATTTTATTTGAAATGGATAAAGGATGTCACATTATAAAGACCAATTTTTAAAAAAAGTGAAGAAATTGCACTTAATTTTAAAATATAATGAAACCAAAAATATTTTAAATTGATTGTGACTTTAAAACAAGAATTAAATTATTTATCTACAAATAAGAGACAGCAATATAATTTTAATTTCAATTTGTGATTACTTTAAATTAAAAAGTAATTTAGCCTTTTAAAGTATCTTAAATTAAAGTGCCTTTATTATTATTTTTTAAAGAATCAAGTAGAGAAACAATCCACAATAGCATAAAAAACTAACAAAAAATCAAACTTGTGTGAAAAATTATTGTTTGAAATTCTTAACTAAAATATTGCACAATTATATCCACCAATAAAACTTATACAATATATTCCAAAAAGTTGATATTTAATCTACATTAAATTTTTAATAATTGAAACTGAATTTAGTATACCTCCCTCTTCTAATTTCTAACATTTTTTTCTTTGTAAATTTAACTGTTTCATTACCCAAATTTATACATTTTCCTCCCATATATATGTACCTAATTTAAAATATAAAAATTAAGTTCTAGCAACACACATACAAAACTTGTATGTGTCATAAAATTAAGCCAATGTACTTACTGTGCATAACATTCATTTATAACTTTTTTTAAAAATTAACTTTGAGAAAAATAAAAATTAACATCTAATCAAAGTTACTTCTATATAAAAAAATTTCCATTTATACTACAAGGTTTTCCCATACAAGTTTCTTTAAAAAATTGTGCTTATTAATATTTATCAAACAGTTTTTAAATGAATATTTTCATTTCTAAAATATTTTGTGCTGGACATATACTGAGCTCCTTAAAAGGTAAAAAAAAAAAAATCTTTACTTGTCACAATCATGATTTCTTTCTTCAAGCCCTAAAGAAATTACAAGAAAATTATAATAAACACATTTCGAGTGGCAACCATGACAATTTAAATGGGACTGGTTAATGTAAAATCCATCTAAAAAAAGCAACAGCCCTTTCTTCAATTAAGGAAGTGTTGCAGTTTTTGTGCAAAATTGAGCACTCAGGAAAAGGGGGGAATTTTATAGGACAATTTAGACAAACTATTAATAAAAACAAGACACAATAACCAAAAAACAAGAAAAAATAAACAAAATGTAACATTGTAAGTAAAATCATGCTAAATGATGCATGCAGAAAAAATAAAACAAAATAATATTAAATGGGAATTCTTTACCAGGGTTGCCACTCTTTTTCCTTAAAGATTTAATAATTTTGTCAGGTTCAAGAAGCTCAAGGCTTAGAAAACATATCAGGAATTTTTCATTCATTAAATTCAAAACTAATGAAGGTGGCAACTCTAAAAAACGTAACTACCATTAGAATTCTTTGGAATGTCCTTGTCCCTCACAATTATTTACAATACCAGACAAAAAAAAAACTTCTGAGTGACAACCCTATTTATAAAGGTAAAAGAAGAAAACATTTAGTTTACATATGATTTCATTAAAAAAAAAAATCCCATCCACCCTTAAACCATTTTAAAAGAATAAGACAATTTATATTAGGCTTAAATTTGATTCTTAACAATAAAATACTAACACATTAAGAAGGGTTTTAAAAAAAACAAACTGAAAAACATGCTAGAATATCTAAATTGCCCTCTTCAGAAGGTTTTAATTCAATTTCTTTTAATTTGTTAAGGTACCGTATTTTTCTCAACACTCACTTAGTTGAATCAGTGGCTACAAAGTAAACATCATCTGGGGCATCCACCCAACTGATCATTTGTTTGCGTCCACCCACTCGGGTGATAGTGGCCATCTTAGCCCGCCCATTCAAAGGAGTGTTCACTACGGAACTCCGAGCAAGGGAACTCACGTTGAAAATGTCAGGGGTAGGCTTGATTACTCCACCACCAGACAGAGCTCTTCGCTTCGGGGGCACTGCCACTGGAATAAAAGCAGAAATATGATCACCAACATTGAAAACAAAAAAGTCTACATATTAAGAAAAAATCCACATACAAATATTAATATGAATTATTAAGTTGAGTTAGAACTATTTTCCGAGCAAATAAATCTGATCAAAATGACTAGATAATTTGCTTTTAATTGCAAAATGAACTTTTAGCAATGATCTTTGTTTATTTTACATCATGGTTAATGGAGGAGGGCAATATTTCAACCCAAACTTTGATTTGTCACAAGTTTAAAATTCAGAGAAGACAATTTTTAAAAATCTTTTCATGCAATATCTCTTTATCAATTGTGAAATATCAATAGTGTAAATTTTGACCCCAAATCAGGAAAAAGTACAAGCAAGTAAATCATACAAATGCATTAGATTTTTTTTGTTGTTGTAGAATTTGAAAAATAATTTTTAACATACCAATATCAACTCCATTCTGTTGCTCATATCCTCTCTTTCGTAAAATAGTGGGAGAAGCACTAGCAATGCTCGGAGTGAGTCGCACATTATTTTCTTCCATGTCCATAGGGTGTTTGGGGATCGAAAGAGAGCCATCTTTATGACATTATAAAAAAAATCAATATACACTTTATAATACAATTAAAATACCTTTAAAACATAAAAGAATGTTGCAAATTCATGATGCAATTAAAAAATTATTTATAAAATACTCTACCTTCATTTCGAGGAGGTGGAGGGAAAGCTTCTCGTTCAAGTTTTGGGATTTTATCCAATGGAGTAGGAAGCAACCATTCAGGAGGTGGTAAATTAGGAGTTCCAAGTCTATGTGATACATCCACAACTTTTCCTCTCTCATGAGGTTCCAATTTCGGTAGATCTGGTTGCCCTTCAATCATTCTTGAATGAACTAATATATTTGAGCAATTAGTAACAAAAATTATGGAAATTTTCAAAGCTTAAAATATAAATTTGTATTGATTTTTAAATGCTTCAAGAATGTAAAAATGTCTTTTCATAATTGGATATATTTAATGTTACTAATATTTAGATATAAATTATTGCATTCTGGTAAAACATATTTGAAAGATTTTAGAGTTCTTATTGTTGATATCCATGAAATGAAGAAATTTTTGGAGTATCACTAATTTCATCTCTTAGCCATAACGAAATTTACAGCCTTGATACCTAATCTGACTATGCATTTTTATGCATAAATTGTCTTATCATGCAGTAATATTTAAATATACAGTCAACCCTCCTATAACGCGGTTTCCATATAACGCGGAGCTGAAATTGCGACAGCCCTCCTATATCTGCGGTACTCTTACAGCGCGGTTTCCATTCAACAATGCCCCGTCAGTTCTTTCCGTGCACCCGATGAATGGTTTTAACTGTATATGTTTATATAAACATTCAAGCTTATCTCTTAGCTGTTTACGGCATCGGTTTTAGTCGTCTAAGAGCTCTTTCACAGTACGTCTCGTCGGTGACCAATTCTTTGGTTGTCTGCACAGTTCATTCGTTTAGCTTTTTGCTGCTTAATTTGTGGTTTATAATTGGACAACATTACACAATACTGTAAGTAATATTCTTCAATTGTTCAAATATAATAATAATAATAAACTATTAACCCTAGATTTGCATCATGTCTAACACAAAAGAAACAAGGAAAGGATTAAAAAGAGAAAGTTTATATCGCTTGAAGATAAAATCCAAATTTTAAATCGTTTAGAAGGCGGGAAAAAAATACCGTCTGTTGCAAAATCAACAAATTTGAATGAATCTACAATTCGAACCTTAAAGAAAAATGCAGATAATATGAGGAAAACTGTGGCAGATGGCTGTCCATTAGGTGCGAAACGTGTTACTCGCACACGAAATTCTAATATGGTTTAAATGGAACGGGTGTAAATGATCTGGTTGGAAGACTGTATAGCCAAAAAGATTCCTATTGGTAGAAATCTTATCAAGCAGAAAGCACTTAAAATCTACAAACATTTAAGGAATATTGGGCATTCTTAATGCAGGGCTAGAAAATCATTCGTTTGTCGCGAGTAAAGGATGGCTTGAAAAACTAAAAAAAAGGTACACATTGCACAATATTAAGTTTCAAGGAGAACAGGCCTCAGCAGATGCTGGGGCTGCCGAAAATTATAAGCTGGAACTAGCTAGAATTATCAATGAAGGAGGTTATTCACCTGATCAGATTTTTAACGCCAATGAGACGGCATTATATTGGAAAAAACTACCATCTAGGACCTTCATTTCGAAAAATCAAAGGCGTGCTCAGGGGTTTAAACCTTCAAAAGTACGTATCACCCTTCATGTGTGCAGCAATCTATCAGAGAGCCTGATGATAACACCAATGATAATAAATCATTCTTCAGCTCCCCGTGTAATGAAAAACATTAATAAGACCCAATTGTCTGTATTCTGGCAATCTAATAAGAAAGCTTGGATGACTCAAGATTTATTTAAGGATTGGTTTTTTAATTGTTTTATCCCAGCAGTGGAAACCTATACCATAGAAAAAAATTTGTATTTCAAAATTTTATTAGTTCTTGATAACGCTGGTTGCCACAAAATAGAACTGGATCATCCAAATGGGAAAATTGTCTTCCTTCCTCCTAACTGCATGTCATTAATACAACCTTTGGACCAAGGAGTCATTCAAACGTTAAAAATATACTACACACGCCAACTTTTCAAACCATTTTCGACAGATTAGAAAATAGTGAAAATAAAACTCTTACTCAAGTGTGGATGGAATTTTCTATTTTGATTGTATTAGAACCGTGTCATCGGCTTGCGTGGAAATTACATCATCAACGCTTAATGTGTGTTGGAAACCACTTTTACCTCAAATGGTTCAAGCAATACAAAATGATTCTACAATTTCACTCCCAGTTACAGAAATAGTAAACATTGCTTCTCGTTTAAGCGATGAAGAATTTGCACTAAACCATCAGGATATAAAAGAACTTGTACTCGGGGAAGAAACTTTAGATGAGGAAGAACTGATGGAATTAATTGATGTACCCACCTCAAATGCATTGGTAAACGAAAATAAGGAAAATGAATGGGTGCCAAATCTCGATTTACAAGATGTGAAAAAAGGGCTAAATTTGGCTAAAGAATTATAACTTCATTTCATTCAAACTGATCATTCAACGGTGCGCAGCGCGAAGTTGAAAAGAGAGTTATAAGAAATTGCTTAGCTCCCTATAGAGGTTTTAGTGGAGTTAGAAAAAAAAGCTAATATCGAAAACCAATGTGAAGATGAACCAAGTGAGGAAGACATTTTGCCCATTAAAAGGCGAGTTAGGCGACTCAAATCTGACAGTGATTGTTGAATGATTACATAATTTTACAAAAGTCTTTCTTGTTTTATCATTTCCTTATATGAACTCTTCAATTCAATAAAAATAATTTATAATTTATCTTGTCTTTTGTATTTATTGGTCTCCATATAACGCGGTTCGAATGATGTGATTAGTACTAATTCTGAGTTTCTTATAGCGCGGTTTCCATACAACGCGGTATAAGGTTTTGTTAGCACTACTTACCCTAAATATTCTTATCTTCGGCCATAATATATTTTCTTTCTCCAAAATACATATTTATCTTAATTTACTTTAGCATTTTTTAATTAATTTTAACATTAAAAGGATATTTCATTTTGCCGCCGATAAGCGGAGTTTAAAAAAAAACATTTTCAGTTATGCAAAGTATTTTTATTCAAATATCGTGAGGAATGATATCATACGTTGATGATGTCATTCTTACGTTAGCTGAACAGATGTTTAGAAAAATTCGAATAACTCTCTTTTTTTGTTGACGGGAATAGCATCAGAGCTGCTTTGTAAAACTTGAATTGTATCAGAAAGGGAATGGGTAAATAATTATTTTATTTTGTCTTTTTTTAAACAATTAAAGACCTACCATAATTTCTTTTTTTGTAAGTAACTTTTTCTTTTTTTAAAATTACTATTTGATTTAATTATTTTTATCGTTTAGCTGAAATAAAAAGAGTTTATTTCTTAATGAGGTTTGTTCCTTTTTTTGACCACTTATTGTGCACTGTGAATGATATGTGTTTTTCTTTTTTAGCCATCTCTTACTTCAGCAAACACTGCCCTGCCATAAATACTCTGCTAAATGCTTTTACCTACTAATGAGTTTTAATAACTCGTTGGCGTTTTATGGGCATTTAATTTAGTATACGCCAACAAATAAGGTTATGGGCCTGATGTACTGAGATGGTAATCATGAATACAGTGTGTGGTCTTATAGTATATTAGAGATATTTTCATTGGGGGGGGGGGGGGAAGATAGTGTAAGAAGATTTTTATATCGGCGATTTGCACTTAGAATTTTTCTAGAGTGATTTAAGGTAAAATATGAAGAATTATATCGGTAGCTCTATTTTTCGAATTTTTTTGAGCATTTGGTTAAAAGTTAGATTTTTTTTATTACCCATTCCCTGATCATGGCGAATTATTCCATTCCAAAATTGGAAGGTCAAAATTATGTCAGCTAGGCCAATGATGTCAAATATCTCTTGATGGAGAGACAAGTATGGAACATAGTAGATGAAAAAGAGATTGAGCCAAAGTTAGATGTATCAACAGATGCCGAAGCAGTAAAGGAAGTTAAGAATTTTAAGGCCTGTAAGCAAATAGCGATGTCTATAATCTATTTGAACATAGATTCCTCACATAGAAGGATAGTAGAAAGAATTGATGATCCAGTTGAGGCTTGGAAAGTCCTCAAAATGTATTATCAACCAGATTCTAACGCCCACCACATGGAGGTATATTCTTCACTGATGAATTGCCATATATTATCTGAAGAGTCCATTAGCCTATTTTCAACAAGATTACTGAGAATATACGAACAATTACGAGATTTAGATGAAGATTTTAGTGAAAGATATGTCACTTTCCAATTAATAAGATATCTGCCTCCTCAATTCGACTCCATAGTCCAAACCATCCTTCGATTAGACGATGTGAAGTTAGTCTATAAAGATGTTGTTGCCGAATTAGTAGCTGAAGAAGCAAGACTGAAATTGAGAAATATGGACATGACTAAAGAAATTGCTGCCCAGTCTACCAGAATGGAGTCAAAGAAAAGGAGCATAAAGACTTGTTATCAGTGCAAGAGTCCAGATCACCTGAAAAACAACTGTCCGGAGCTGACGTTGAGACGCACTACAATGAACAATTCCTACAGATCACCGAGACACCATTTCACTCCTAGGAATGTTAAAGGATCCTATCAACACGGAAAAAGATGCTAGTCACCTACCAGACAGAGACAATCCCAGAACAACCAGACTCCTAATCAACGTAATAACTTCCACCACAGAGACTTAAGTCCTGAGGCAGGTAAATACTCTAATTTTATAACTACTAGTCTAAACATTTTGGATGAGAGTGCTGACTGGGTTTTTGATACAGCAGCCTCTCACCATTTTTGTAGAAATAGAGATTATTTTGATGAATTCTACCCTACTACAAATTAAGAAATGTCTGTTGCCATTGAAGGTGTAAATACTCCCCTTGAGGGGAGAGGAACTGTTAACTTAAAATTTGGTTCAATGACTATAATTTTAACTAATGTAATATATTCTCCTAAATTGAGAAGAAATCTTATATATGGTCCTCAATTGGATAAAAAGGGTATATCTTTCTGTAATTGTAGGGGTAGAGATCGCGGAAGATGGTAAAGTTTTATTTTCTGCATATTTAAAAAACGGTGTTTACCATCTTTACCCTAAAGTTCTTGGGCTTCGAAAGAGAATAACTTTTGAAGCATCTGCACTCATGGATAAAAAGTTGGAATTCTGGCATAAACGACTGGCACATGTCAGTCCATCAGTAATATCACGAACAGTTAAAGAGAACAGTGCTAGAGGGCTACCTAATTTTAAAAACTTTTGAGTTAAAATATGAGCCCTGCCAGCTGAATAAACAACGTAGAGTATCATTCAAGAGACAGGAAGGGATTAGACCGTGCAGACCACTTGAGTTACTTTACGGGGATGTTTGGGGACCATGTAACAAGATTGGTAGGATGGGCGAGAAATATTTTTTATCTATCATTGATGATTTTTCAAGAAAAGCAGCTGTATACCCATTAAGGAAAAAATCCGAAGTGTTTGAAGTCGTTAGACGACATATCACACACGTTGAGAATTTCCTTGATTTAAAAGTAAAACACTTCTGGTCGGATAACGGTTGTGAATTTGATAATAAAAGGTTTGAAACTTATTTTAGTAGTAAGGGAATACATGTGGAATTAACCAACACATATTCGCCTGAACAAAACGGGGTGACCGAACGGTACAATCAGCCAGAACATTAAGTGAAAGTGGAATGAGCCACGAATTTTGGTCTGAAGTTATGCTTCATTTTACATATACTTTTAACCGTGTTTGTCATAAGGGACAAACGAAAACACCATTTGAACTATTTTCAGGTAATAAACCGTCTGTAAGACATTTGAAACCATTTAGTTGCACAGCATATGTAGGAATTCCTAAACAAAAACGATCTAAGCTTGACCCCAGGGCTGTGAAAGGTCAGATAATCGGTTATGCTTTCCGAACGAGGGGTTACCGTATCTGGATTCCTGAATGGAATAAAGTTGTAGAAACTAAAAATGTTGCTTTTGAAGAGTCGATTCCATTTCAAAAGCCACACAGTGGAGCAGTGCTGGAGCCCGTGTATCTGAAGTTTGAGCCATTTGAACCATTCCCTGATGAGGATTCGAGACACGAACGTATCGTAAAGGATGAATCTGATAAGTCCTCTGTAGCTACACCCGAATCGTCTGAAGATGAAACTGATGAAGACTCACCAGAAACTCATAAACCAAGCCCCAAAACTGTCAACTGGTTCAGGGAACTTGTTTCTAGACCAGATGGTAGCCGTACGGATGTCTACTATTACCAGGAAGGATGTACTAAAAGATTAAGGACTCTCAAAGACATCGAAAAATATTGTAAAGATCACAATTTAACATTTGATTCTGATATTTTTAACTTTTCACAATCCGATACGTTCCACGGGGTTATAGATGGTTCGAAGGAGGTCGCAAGTTCAAGTCTTTGTCAAACATGACTATATGACCTGAAAATTCCCAAAACATATAAACAGGCTATGAAATTCGAGCAAAGAGAAGAATGGGAGAAAGCCATGTCAAGCGAAATTTAAACCATGCATAACAGGGGAGTATGGCATTTAGAAAAACTACCAGAAGGTAAAAATCCCATTGGGTGCAGATGGGTTTACACTGTAAGAAGAAACGAAAATGGCAAAATAGTACGTTTCAAAGCTAGATTAGTGGCACAAGGGTTCAAGCAGGTGAAAGGAGAATCCTACGAGGAAACGTTTAGTCCTGTAGTGAATTTTGGTATAATAAGACTTTTATTTTCACTCTTGGTATCATACCTAGGCTGGACCCATTTACAAATGGATATTGTTGGTGCCTATCTTTATGCACCGTTGAAAAAAGTAATTTATATGGAACAACCCCAGGGATTCAAAGAACAAGGCAAAGATAGTTTATATTGCCGGTTAGATCGTGCTCTGTATGGACTTCACCAGAGTGGGGTTCTGTGGTTTTATGAGTTGCACGAAGTATTGACCCGTTTACATTTTAAAAAGCTTGACTGGTGTAACTGCACATATGTTTTGAACTCTGACCTTGTATTGACTTTGTAAGTTGATGATATTGTTTGTTTCAGACGAAATAGAATTGTAATAGATAAAGTGGTAAAATTTTTAAAAGGACATTTTGATTTAAAAGTACTAGGTAAAACCCAGAAGTTACTAGGGGTTGAATTTGAGGAAGAAAATGGTTGCCTAGTAATTCATCAAAAATCCTATATTGAAGAACTGTGTGATAGGTTTAAAAATTTTAAATTTCCTATTTCTTCACTCACCATTAGTAAAGGGTGTATTTACTCTAAACTTAGTTGTCCACAGTCTGAACAAGAAATTGTGGAAATGGCTAAACTGCCTTATCGTAGTGTCTTGGGATGTTTATCTTTCATAGCAAACCGTACTCGACCAAATATTAGCTATGCTCTCTGTTAATATTTTTAGTCAATTCCAGACTAATCCTGGAATGTTACATTGGACCGGCCTATTAAAATTATTAGGTTATGTTAGTCAATCGAGAGGCTTTAAATTGAGACTTTCTTGTTCAAAAGCTCGTCTTATTACATATTCTGATGCTGATTTTGCAGCGAACAGAGATGACTGTACTTCTTTAGGTGGTCAATTAGTGTTATTAAAAAATTCTCCATTGCTTGGAGAACCTTTAAGGAAAAAAGTGTAAGTCTTTCGACCATGGAGGGGGAATTTATCGCCATGACTGAAGCTACCAAGGAATTGTTGTGGTTCGATAGTGTTAGGTGAATGTTTTGAGAGGAACATTATCACTGATCAAAGAATTAAATCTATTTTACATGTTGACAATCGAGCCACTATTGATTTTGTAAGGTCGCCCATTGAAAACTATCATAGCAAACATATAGATGTCAAATTGTTTTTCGTGCGAGATTTAATCTATAAAGACATTTTTGAACTAGAATTTGTCCATAGTAAGGATAACTTGGCTGATATCTTCACCAAACCTCTTACAAAAACTGAACTGAGGAAGTTCATAACACTTCTTTTTACTGAAAATGAAATGTAAAATATGTATTTAATCCTTTAATGTTTGTCTTCTCTATGCTTATTTAAATATTGTAATTTCTGTAAAATCTTATATGTTATAGGTACTAAAATAGTGTGAAAGTCTGTGACCACAGCAATTAAAAGGATAATTATATTTTAATATATGCTTATTTAAATTGCATTATTTTTTTATGAGTTAAGAGGTACCTCATAGTATGTATATATATTTAATTTTAGTGTATTTTACCACTATTGAAATGTTCATTGTATGTTATTTGTATGTGCTTTTGTAAGAGTAATATGCATTAGAACTATTAATTGCATAAGGAAATGAACTTTGGTGTATATATATATATATATAAGCTACTCTTTAATTTTATGATTAAAATTGTGAACTATGGATTCAATGAACCATTTTTTTTTTTAGACTTGGTACATTTAAATCTGTTTTCAGATTGTATTAGTGAAGATATGTCAAGAATTTTTTTTGTAAACCTGAAGATAAGGTTTTCTGTATTTACTCGTAAAAATGTTGAATTTTCTATGTATATTTGAATTTGGTAAATTCATAAATTCTGTTTTATTATCAAGGGCTATATTACGTATGAAATATTTTGTAAATGGAGCTTTTTATTTCATGTTCTATTTTTATGGTCGGATAGATAAGAGGGGGGGGGGGGCATTTGTTAGAATTACTTACCCTAAATATTCTTATCTTCAGCCATAATATATTTTCTTTCTCCAAAATACATATTTATCTTAATTTACTTTAGCATTTTTTAATTAATTTTAACATTAAAAGGATATTTTATTTTGCCGCCGATAAGCAGAGTTTTAAAAAAAAAGCATTTTCAGTTATGCAAAGTATTTTTATTCACATATCGGGAGGAACGACATCATACGTTGATGATGTCATTCTTACGTTAGCTGAACAGGTGTTTAGAAAAATTCGAATAACTCGCTTTATTTGTTGACGGGAATAGCATCAGAGCTGCTTCGTAAAACTTGAATTGTATCAGAAAGGGAATTGGTAAATAATTATTTTATTTTGTCTTTCTTTTAACAATTAAAGAGCTACCATAATTTCTTTTTTGGTAAGTAACTTTTTCTTTTTTTAAAATTACTATTTGATTTAATTATTTTTATCGTTTAGCTGAAATAAAAAGTTTATTTCTTAATGACGTTTGTTCCTTTTTTTTACCACTTATGCGCTGTGAATGATATGTGTTTTTCTTTTTTAGCCATCTCTTACTTCAGCAAACGCTGCCCTGCCATAAATACTCTACTAAATGCTTATACCTACTAATGAGTTTTAATAACTCGTTGGCGTTTTATGGGCATTTAATTTAGTATACGCCAACAGGTTTCCATAGAACGCGATACGAATTAGCCTGGTTTGTACGGTTAAATCCGAGTTTCTTATAGCGCGGTACGCACTTACCGCGTTATAGGAGGGTTGACTGTACCAAATTTTAGGAAGGAGATGGTTTTATATCTTCTATTACTTTTACAAATCCATCTCTTTTACCTGTTATTGGTGGAGAAACATCAGTAACTGTACCAGATGTGCTTATAAAAGGTAGTGTAATGCATTTTTCACTGCTTCATACAACTTTTGTTTTGTTTATATGTTGTTTCATGGCACTAAACTGCAAGTTTGCAAGATTGATTGTTCATTAATGTTGCTTTCTGAAGCAACATGAGAGTTACAGGCAATGAACCTTGTAGTTTTGAGCTGCACTCAAGTGATAAGAGAGATACCTGGATTGGCAGACCACAATCCTAACTTTCATATCACACAAATGCGAGAGTTTTCAGTCTTCACAAATTTAACATACAGCATTTCCACCACATAGCAAGCCTGGCAACTTTACGTAAATAATGCTCGTCAAGAGTTCACAACAATGACAATTTAGTTATTGCCTGCCGCCAAAAGTAAATTCTAAAGTGATTTTATAGTTGCCATCAATATCTCCAATAAAAGTCGCTAATTTAGCTGAATTAACAATATTCATTTATAGACAACAAATTTCATCTATATCATTATAGACAACTAATTTCATCTATAGACAAAATTTAAAATTCAGAATAATTTTCTAAAGCTTTTCAAATCAATTTGCCTAATTATAGTGGGACACAAACCAATTTTAGCACCTTGTTTGGAGGGGAAAGAAACCCATGCTAAGAGAGAAAGAAGTTAAAGAAATTTCGAAAAAGAATATTTCAATGATAGAAATCACACCCACCTTGTGCTGATATTAAGAAAGGAAGAGAAAATTTTAAATGAGAAAGCCCATGCAGCTAGAATCAGTAATTATAAAAATTACATGATTATTAATGACATAATTATAGAAATCACTCACATACACAGAAGTGTTGGCATCATGAGAGAAAGAGGAAATTTCCATGGGAGATTAAGTTATATACTATAAAAGCCCTTGTGCAATGCCGGGCTAAAGGGAGAAAAAAGAAACCCCTCAAAATGAAAAGTGAAAATTTACAAATTCGAGAAAGTCTGTGCAATGACAATTTTTGTAATCATTCACGTCACATGCATACACACACAGAAATGCTGGCATCATGAGGGAAAGAGCAAGCCCATGCAACACCGGGGCATGCAGCTGCTCATGTAATAACATTTGACAGAATCTCAACCAAGGTTTTTTTCTTCAGTTTTGTTGTGTCTTTAAAACTATTTCCCTTTTGATAAGCATTGAATTTAGTTCATGTTTCTTTCAAGAAAAGCCTTTTCAAACTGAAATTTTTGCATTTGACCCTATGAGTTCTAATTTAAAGAAATGCTATATTGAAAAAATAAGCAATTCATAAATTAATAGTTTATTAAAATTGCACTTGGAATGCTACAGTATTTTTCTTGCCATAACTTTTCAATCTAAACGAATTCATATTTTTGTAGGATAATGGCCCACTGCTAATTGGAACTATAATGTCTTAAAATAAAACAGGAACTTACAGTATTTGATATAATTTTCTACACACACACAAAATCTACTTTTTGTACTGTTTTTGATGCCACTGCTTTGAGCACCATATAGGTGACAACACAATTTTGCTCGGTTCCACCTCAATTTGGAGGGAGAACACTTAGGGAGGTGGCAGGAGCCCCCCCCCCCTATTCCCCTTTCACCAACCAAGACTTGCTGCTTGACAAAGATTGCCTCCTGCCACACAGGCACTTTACATTTTCAAACATCCATACCTTCCACAGGGTTCGAAACCAGACCTTATGGCACAGCAGACAGCGCCACTAACCGTTATACTGGATGGACAGCTTTTGTGTTGTTCCAATACCAAATTATCAAACCAAAATCTATATTTTTATTCATAAGCATGGAAGCTACTTACATTCCTGTTTAATTGCTAGAATGTTGATTGGTTGGAATGGATTCCGAGCTGCATGACGAGGTTTTATTAGATGACTGGCATAGCGTCGAGCCTTTCTGGTTAATGCTGTGGTTTGTAAATAAAATGCTGCCCTGGTTTTCATGATTGGTCTTGGACTACCAGCTCTAATGACAAGTCCATGAGCAGTAGCACAGTGACGAGCAAGATGAGCCTTCAATTTGAATTCCTAAAATAGAGACAAAAAAATCTTGTTTTCATTTCATTCATATCTTCTTCACACTTAACTTACCAGAGTGGTCAAAAGACCACTTTAGAGATTTTAATCAAATTGTGAAATTTCATGTTTTTATTTTATTGCATGACTTTCTTTATAACATGTAGCTACTAATTTTTCAATAAGTGAATCTCACTTTTTTTCTCTCTTTTTCGAACAATCATATATACTTTACCATTATCTACTGTGAACGGTCTTTTGACGGCTAGAAAATTTATGAAATTTTAGGAAATTATCAACAATAAAATCTCAAACTTCTAAGTTTTCAAGAGAATATTCTTCAACTGTCTTTGTGTACAGCCTGATTTATATGCCCAGTACAGAGTGCTTGCTATAGGTAACCCACGAGACAAAACAACATTACTAATTCTTGCTACATGATCAGTTTTATTTATATATATAATATTTATTATAATCAAAATAAATTACAAACTCTCTTTAGGTAATAAGTAAATAAAAATAATTAGTTAAGTAGTAATTTTTATATTTCTTGTAATTAGTGAATTATTCAAATGCAAAAACAAAGTTCAATTCAAAGGAAATTGTTGGAAAAAATAAATATAAGCAAACTATGCTCCAAAAAGATGAAGAAACTTCTGAGTGAGGATGGTATAGAAGTGTATGATCTATTTGACATGGATGAGGAAGAGAAAACTGTAAATGTGGGTAGGAGATGAAAAGAAAAAAAAATGGGAATGTTCTCTACTTTCAAAAATGAATGAAGAAAAGAATGATCAGAATGATGAAACTTCAATTAATGGAACTGCTAGGCAAAAAATTCAAAAAGGTTCTGAACTTGGAAGACCCCTGCTTCATACTACATTCAAAGAAATATCAGCGTCAACGGCATAAGTGAAACGCGATATTATGAAGGGAAAAATAATGAGTACATTTCTTATAAAATATAAGAAATGTGATGATGAAAATTTTTTTTATTTTAATTTAAATAATAATATATATGTAAATTACTGAAATAAAAAAAAATTCTATTCTTTGTAAAAATGTGTTCTACACCTCAAATCCAAGAAAAAAGTTTTTAATTAATATATGACAATTATTTGGGTTTTATTGGCCATGATAAATTCTGAGTTACTTATAAGCAACCAGAAAAGAATATACCGTTTATTTAAAAAGCAGTCATTTGATTGCCATTTGTAGAAATAGGTTTACATAAAATATCGTGTTAGGTTTAGTGTTGAATATTTTAACACACATCAAATCATATTGTAATTTGTTTAAATATTTAATTGGTCCATTCAAAATATATACAAGAAAGTTCATATAATGAATTTTTTATTCACATTAAAAGTAATAAAAATATATAATTTATAAAACATATGCCTTACTTTGCCACACCCTGATATAGTGCAGCGATGAGGCCTGTGAGAAGCAACATGTGATGGAAGTCGTTCTGATCCTGCCCCAGATACTAAATCCACTGATTCTATGAAAAAATTAAAGTTTTAAAAACTAGAAAAGTTCAGAAACTTTATAAATGTGATTTGAAAATTTGGATTTCAAATTTCTTAGAAAAATGAAATATATACATACACATACATAAAGAAAACTTAAATTTACATAAATAAGGTATTAAACAAACAACTTACCCAGACGAGTAGGATATTTCAGGCCGCCAAAACGTTTAAAGTAATTCCAACAAGACTGACACAGGCGACACTGTAAATGGGCAGGTCCAAATGCATACCACTGACTAGAAGTAGGTGCTAAAGTAAAATATAAAATTTCTAAGAACATCTTCAAGGATCTGAATATATATTTTAAAAATAATTGCTACATAAGATTATATTATTAAGTTATTACTTATAATTAAATTCAGTAAACCTTGATTAGTAGAACATATATAACAGTTTAACTAGTTCAAAATCATGAGCGTATATTCGGGTTTCTTTCCCAGAAAAATCATAAGATTTTCATACTCTTTGTATTCTTGGAAATGACATGTGGCTGAAATAAATACACCACATGTGATTGTTACTGCAGCAGCAAATAAATCTTCAAGTATTTATTATTATTTATCTCTTACTAGCAACATTAGAAACATTAATAACAAATATGAGTCAGTAAATTTAATAGTTAATTTTTTAAGTGAAATTTTTTTTTGAGATTTTAATTTGCTAACTCTTTAAATAGATAAAATTTTCCACGTTGTTAACACTCAAATAGGTTGATTAATAAAAATATATTGTCTGCTTAGTTATCAGACTGTGTAACTCCACAAAGAAACTCATTTGATAGCGGAGCGCTATGTGACAAGCACTGTTTGGCGCGATTTCTTAATCATGCCAAACAGGGGTTGTTGAGTTATATGAGAACTGTTTCAAAATATATTTCAAATAAAGAATATAGGAATAGATTAAAAATAACCAATATCAATCAATGAAGATCAGTATATTATAATAAAAATTATATATATATCATATAATGTAATTTAATAGTAATCATATAATTTTTATACAATTATAACTTATATTTAAATAAAATAATGACATAATGTGTATAGATTGATATTCATAATTAATTTTAATAAGTGCTGATAACTTGCAACATTCCAAAAACTGCAAGTTCCTTCAAGGAATTTCATTGCACAAGGAATGTTCAAAAAAGTATTATTAAAAAATAAAATAAAGTGGAAATGTGCGATTTATAGCAATACTTAAAAGCACAGCACTCTTTCTTTAAAAAAAATACCCCGGTACTCACCAATGATATTAGAAATATCCATATTTGAAAATAGCTCAAATACAACAGAAGACTGAAATAGTAGCTTGAAGAACAAATGCAATGAAAATGGTTACATTTTTAAAGAAATCAAATTAAAATCATCTGAAATTAATAGGGTTACAGTGGGGAAAAACCAATAAAAATTAACTCTAATATACATTTTATTCCCATGGCATTAACCATTACCACACAATAAAAATATCAAAATAACTATATTGTAATGATATTACCCATCTTGGCGAAAGCAAACAATAACTTGGTACATAGCACTTCTATACCAAATTAGCACCCAGAAGGAGTTTCGCATTCTGATAACTAGGCCGATAATATACTGCTCATATTTCCTTTAATCATATTTTAAAAATCAATAATTAACTTATTTTATTTGTGAGTAAATTTTTTAGCTCAATATATAAATTTTGAAATTTATACTTGTTACATACAATATATATAACTATTGATACCAATTAAAAATAGTTTATTCTTTAATGTTTCAAAATTTCAATGCATTTTCAAGAATAAATGTTATGTTCCTGGGAAAGGGATAAGACCGGGAAATCAGAAACCCTATCACATCTATGCAATCATGTGTTTTTCATTTCAAGATTGCGATCGATTTTATTTTCCTCGTTCTTTGCGATTTGAATTTGAAACATGGGATGACTATAAACTATAAATTTTTAGATGAAGTTAGGCTTAACAGGAAAATATACTCGGTTCTGAAAAGGTTAATCCGTTCATACTAACAAATTAGTTTTTTTTTAAGGAAAAGTTAATAAATGAAAGTCATCAAATCATTTTTACAACATCAATTTTTTCAAGTTTCAAATAAAGGTTATAAATATATTTAAAAAAAGCATGCCAGCAAAAATTCCTGATCTTTATAGAAATTGAATGACTAGTATGATCACACTTTCTTTTAAAATTTTCTTTACTTACAGGTAGTTTCATTATAAAAGAACTTTATAAAATTTCAAATATTTTTGTCACAATGCTGCATTAAGCATAAAAATACTAAAGATAAGTAGGAATACTGAAAGATACTACTTATTTCATATACAAATCTCATGAGTAAATATATTACTCTAAAATTTCCAACTTATTTTGTGTTTTTCTTAAATGGAATAACCTATTATTTTTTGCAATCATAGAGTCAAGAGAAAAGATTATAACTCACCATAGGTAATTACATACTATTTAAAAAAGGTTTTAAAAATTTGATAAAATATTTAAAATTTAATGCTCAAAAATAAAGTATAAAAAATTTCTATTCATATTTACAATTCAATATTTTTTAACAACAAAAGTTAAATAAAGCATAAAAACTAAAACATACAAACTTTTCAGTATTAAATATAAACTTGAATTAAAAAAGTAATACATCAAAACATTTCTTTCACTAAATTAATTTAATAATCAGTCAAGAAGAAAGTAAAAGTATTAACTCCACCTGCATGTTACATTCACTAGTTTTTAAGAAATCATCAAATGTTACAGAAACATACTATAGCAGCTTTCACAAGGGCGACCACTAGCTGAAGGACTTTCTCCAGCACAAGCTCCATTTAACACACCAGGTTTGTTATTGCTATAATTAATGTAAGATCATAATTAATGACCCTAGAATGTAGCATGAAATATCTACTCATGTTAGAACAAAAATAAATCAACGTACTAGTTTGGAATGTAAACTTGTTTTAGCTTGCTCTCTGCTTCAACTGCTTTTACACGTTTTTGTTGAACATATCTGTCTGTTGTTTTCCACATATAATAATACTCAATTACATTTTTCAAGCTTTTCCATGGTAACTATAAAGAAAAATTATTCTAATTTCCAACACTACATGTTATTGATTTCAAATTTTGTCCAGGTTTTCATATAGCTTATGATATTTCAATCAATCAATGATAAAAACTGTTTACAAATATTTAAACAATATACAGACACTACAATGTGTTAAGTATTAAGGGGGTTCACCCATGTAATGGGTTCAAAAAATAAAACCCCCCCCCCCTATAAAATCCAATTTTTGATGTTTTCAATTGAGTATAGTCCATTCTGTGCCATTTAAACTTAATAGATTAAAACACCATTATTTTTTTAATTTTAGATAAGCCAACCAGCCAGAATCGTGGAGGAAGTAAGTGTCCATTTTTTCGAGGCGCATGTGTTCAGATAGCTATAACTCACGTTCTATTGGATATTTTTGGCTTAACATTCATACACATACTCTTAAAATACATATAAATAAATGATAAAATATTTAAAGTTCTATCTCTTTACTGGTTGTCAAAATTTGTTTTTCTAAAAATGCTTAAAAGCAGGCTGTTACATGGGTGAACACCCTTAAAAAACAAAACCTTTTTTTAAAATAATTTTTAAATGGAGCAGTCAATTTCCTTTTTTGTGAAATCCAAAAGAACAAAAATATGTGTGTGTTTCAACAGATTTAATCATGAAGTCCACTCAAAGGTATGCAGTTAACATTTTAAAATTTTATAAAATTTCTTTGGAAAAAATTATTTTATTAGTTGGGAGATAAAAGATAATTCCTAGTAAAAAAAGAATGTGATTAGTAATATCCCGACATATACATCAGATATAATTTTTTTATGTAAAAAAAAACTAAGCATTTATTTCAAATGTTCTGAGAGATCATGGCAAAAAATGTTGCTACTTCAGGGCACATATTCCAACGAAAGGGGGGGGGGGGAAATAACTTTTCCTGTTTATTTTGTAATAAGTCTTATTGTACTAATGACTGCATAATTTATAAAATAAGGCTAACGATAATCCATTTAAGCAATAATATATTTTATGAAACTTCACACACCAATAATTCAAGAGAAATATACCAGGAAAAAATAAACCTTATATAAATCAAAATTTATTAAAATTAAATAAAATGTATAAATTCAAATATGGAATAAATACTCATTTTCCAATATCCTTACACATTTATTTTATTTTTAATGAGAATATTTAAAGTTAAATAATTTTTTTTGTTAAAATAAAGGTAAATTTTGTTACACTTATTAAGGCTCTATTTTTAATTCAAAATAATGAAAAACATAACAAACTCATGAAAAATAAAAGAACTTACAAAATCTTGCCGAACATCAATGAAATCCTTGCCATATTTTTCTAAAGCTTCCTCAAATAGATTTGCTTCAGAAGCTGACCATTCTTCCATTTCGTCTCGACACAAAACAGGACCTCCAGATGGAACAAGTGATGATATTGCACTAGTTATGTCATAATTGTGCTTATGCAAAATGTCCATAGCATGAAACTGCAATGAAATAAATGTAAAAATAAATTATAAATGTTTAAACTAATCTTATAATATAACTGAATTAAAAGAAATTCTAGGAACAGTAAATACTAAAATTATATACACAAATGAGGCATTTTTATCTCTCAATGTGATATACTGGAAACTCTCTAAAGAAATTTTACATAATTCTAACTATAAATATTATGAAGAGCAGGAAGGGGATTGTAATGCAAATTGAGAAGCTCTTAACTGAAAAATAATGAAGTAATTTATATTCCAATTAGAATTTCTTATTATTCTGGAGAGAAGAGGGAGAGAGTGTGTGGAACTAATAAAACAAAATTTTGAATCCTTCAAAGGCATTTCTAAGTAATAATACGAATTATTGCTAATAAAATAAATTACTTTTTTTGAACATCAAAAATTTCTTAATTCAAAGAATGACTCAATTAACTTATAAAATGACTCATTACGTGAAAAATTAAGTAGCACAAGGAATTAAACAAAAGCATCTCTATACTTCTTTTTAAATAGGTGTGCAAAAATCAGCTATTAATGTAAAACATTAAAAACTTGAAAATTCTTCATTGTAGTTTTTGTTTTTCTTTTAAAAAAAGAGGAGTTTTAACAATAACTTAATTTTTTCTCACATGATTCAACAAAACTTACCAGTGTGATATCTCGTGATGCTGCAGCTGCACTCATATGCAAACTGGGTTGTTTAACTGAGCTAGAACAATCCAAGGCTCTAGCAAATGTACCAACAGAGCTGTAAAAGATTTTAGATAATTTAGAGTTCTTCAAATTACATGAATATATTACTAAAAATTACTTAATCAAGATAATTGAAAATTTTACCGGCAAACAATAAGAAATTGGTCTATTTGTCTGTCTGTCAGATTATGATGTGGTGTATAAACTAATTGTTCAAGATCTTCTGATCTTCTTGGATCTTCAGCACCTAAATATATACAAAAATATAATTTTCCACTTTAAGATTAAATTTCATAAGGATACTGATATTACATTTCTACATTTAATTTCACAATTACTATACATTGCATATCGACATAGAAAATGAGATTTAAACATATACACAGATTCCTTAAATTTTCTTTGGCAATACATTCAGTAATAACGATCTTTTTTATTTCAATATTAATGGAAGGTGAAGAGATAAAATGAAAGAAAAATTTATGTACTGGAAATTAGAATACTATGTATAGTAGCTTTAATCCATTTACATTTAAAAAAGTGATTTCTATTGCAATATCTTGAAATTAATCTTCACAGAAAAAGAGTATTTCTTAAATGGCTAACTACATCCTCTGACAATAAAATTCGATGGATGAAGTCAGAACAGTCAATTTGGCAACACTGGCAAAGCAAAACGCTGCACACGCATTTCAACTGGTGTTGACCATCTGCCCCCACATAGTTCAGTTGAGTGTTGTTTGTGTTCCATGCAAGACTTTTTTTTACAAAGTGCTTGTTCAGTGCATTGGTTATTGAGAACAGGAAGATGAAGGAACAAAAGATCAATTTAAAGAAACTTATGAGATGCAGGTATGAATTCATGAAAATCAAGCACTTTCCATGAAGTGTGTGTACGAGCGGTTCGTCCATTTTTAAAAAAGGCTGGGAAAGTGTTTCTGACAAAACTTGTAGCGGAAGGCCGGCAACCTCTGTCAGTGACGAAAACATTGAGAAAATGAGGAAATTAATCATGAAAGATTGTCAATTAACTATGAACATGATAGCTGATGATTTGCAGATTAACCGAGAATCTGTGTGACAAATCGTTACCCTGTATTTAGGAATGAGAAAAACGTAGAGGATATGTACGCACAAGATTCATGGTTTTTTGTTCACAACAATGCTCACCCTCACACAACCAATATCGTCAAACAGTTCCTGGCAAAAAAGGTGTGGTGCAAATTGAACATCCAACATACTCACCAGATCTCAATCCTCCAGACTTTTTCCTATTCCCACAACTCAAACTCACTTTGAAAGGAAAGAGATCTGATGATATTCCTGACATCTAACGAAATGTGACAAGATGTTTGAACTCCATCCCAAATGAAGACTTCTCGCAAAGTTTCTAGGACATGTATAGCAGATCTCAGCGGTACATAGTTTTGGGAGGCGATTATTTCAAAGGACAGTAAGGTAACTTTCATTAATATTTCATCTACGTTAAAGTTACAGGGCTATTCACTAAACTTTATTGTCAGAGGTTGTGCATCCCCCCTATCACAACATAATAAAAAAAATTCCAGTAAAAAAACTCCTTATAAGGTTTAAAATTTATATAAAAAGTTACAAAATATACATTTGTCATAAATGTGTTGAAAAAACGAGCCACAGGTAGCAACATGGAAGAAATCCCCAAATCCAACAGGATGAAAGTAGAAAAGTTATAGCTCTACCAAACTGAGACTTAATACAATGTAAATACAGTATTTACCTTCAGGTAACAGAGGAGGAATTTCAGCCTGATATCTAGGACCAACTCTAATTTCCCCTCTATCAGCCAACAATGTTTTCTGTTGTGGATCAAACACCAAAGAATAAAAAAAGCAATCCTGAAATGTAGAACCAATTTTAGACTATATTCTTAACATTTTGATGATAAATTATTCTGTCAAGCATTCCCTTACATAATTTAAAATGTACAATCATAAACAAAAAATAAAATTTATACTCTTGAATTAATTATATTCATTTCAAATAAAAAATTCTAATACTAGTAAATTAATGCAAAAGCTACATTAAAAAATGTGCATTATACAAAAACAGTGTACAGGAAAAAGTTATAAGTTTACACACAAATCAAATTTATTTTAATTTATATAATACAATTTAAAAGGAAAAACTTACATCTTTATTTAAATAATACAAAAGGGATTCTGTCTCATTCAGCAAAGTTACAGAACATTTCCCACGAATATGTGTTGCAGGCAATGTCTCTACTTGCCTAGACAAGAATAGTTCTCTGTGTTTTAACTGATGACGCTCTTTTTCAGCTAATGATTCTGCCTCTCGTTCTTGTTCTTCTTCTAAGGCACCTGAAATATTTAAAGGTTACATAACGAGAAAAAATTTTGATAAAAGGAATTTTAAGTTTTATATATGTTAAAAAATAATTTAGATAAAGCTAAGGCACAAATGTACCCTTTAATAAAGCTTGTATTATTAAATTAGTATATTACAATCCAAATTAAGAAAAAATGAAACTTAGAGATATTTAGTAGACTTCATACTTTATTATGATGTATGGAATAGGTTTTATAATTATATATTTTTATAACAGTACTTATTAATAGCCAAATTATTAAATATTAGAAACTTCATGAAGTTTCCAACAAAAATTAAAGCTTACAAGTTCCTATTTAAACATTTGTGGAATCAGAAAATATTCTGATGTTATATTGACTTTAATATCAATGTTTATAAATATATTAAAATTTTAAAAAGAAACTTACTTATTAATGTGGCATCCATATTTTCATGACCTATGAAACAAAATATTAAAATAAAAAGAATTTATAAAAAGCATTATAAAATCCTATCAAATATACAAATCATTGAAGATAAGTCATTTAAAGAAAATACTAACATAAAATATAACAAAGCATACACTTTTAAGATAATTATATCAATACAACGATCAAGAAGCAAATTTAGTTCCTACACCATTCATATCAAAAATAAATTTAAACTGATAAAGTTTTAATTATAGTATGGCTTTTGAAATAGTTTTCATAAACATCAAAATTACTAATTTTACATTAATTTTAAATGAGTCACTTTGAGAACCTTTTTTTTAAAAAAAAAAAAAGGGGGGGGCATGTTTTAAGTTAAAAAGAAGTCATACATAAAAAATCCTTAAAACTAAAAACACCATCTGAATAATTTTTTCAAACTAAAAATATACCTTTAAAATTTCTTACATTGATTAATTACTATTCTACTGCAACAAAAAGAAAACTTTATATATATTTTAAGTATCATTTATATATTAAAACTTAATTTTCTTTGAAAGTTACATTACAAGCTACATGTTGCTTTTTTTTGTCACCAGAATAAACATTTATTTAATGTAACTAGCTTTTCTTCTGAATGCCAAATTTTAACTTACGTTGCTTGTCAGCCATCATCACAAGGGATGTGGCAATATCACGTCTTCTGAAAAAACACATAACTTTTGCTTCAACGTTTCCGTTAGGTGTCTGAAAAAGTAAATTTAAAAATTAAGATCAAGTACAAGCAGAACATTTAAGTGAAAAGGAGAAGAAACCATTCTTTAAGTGAGTATAACAACAAAATACAATATGCAACATGCTCAAGGTAAACAATATGCACAAAATTCATTAACTTTACCAATCACATATAAAAAGTTTTTAAAAAAATCCTTTTTGTATTGATGAAATAAAACAAATATTAGACATACTAGAATGTACTTGTGAGATGGTCATTTTTTGTCTAGCAATCCCTAAACTATTTCTTAATTAAGATTTCTCCTTTGTACACTCTGGGGAAAGTAAATCCTACACTTAAAAATTTCATGACAGATTGAGCCTGTTTCCAGGTAAATTTTTCAGTTAAGCTCAGAAATATTATATTTTATACTTATAATTATTGTATAAGTAGATTTTCAATTTAGATAATGTGTTAAATGTTTTGGTTATTATTTAAAAGCTCTTATTATGACATTTTTAACAGTATTTTTTAAAAAGAGAACTAAATAGGTTTATCAGTTTCATAAATTACTAAAAATTCTAGAGCAAAGTATTCTTTGAATAAATTTTGTCCATTTCTAAATATTAGAATAGATTCCAGAAAATAAATTTATATTGAAATTTTTAATTTACTTTCTTTTCAGGGGAAAAATATCTTCTAGACTTAATTTATACCATTTTTTTTTTAAATTTTGGTTTAATTCTAGTTTAGAACACACATTTGATAATGAAGGGAAAAAATAGCCTAATTGTAGCAACAATTAGGTTATTCTGAATTAGACCTCTATCCCAAATAAGTGATAAAAGTATGTACTAAAATAGGATCCAACTTCTTGACTTGGTTAAATATATAAAATAAACACATTTACACTAAATTTTATAAAAGATAACTTATCTTTCTTGATGTATTCAACTTTAATAAGACATCAATTTAAGAAGAGAGTAAAAAATTAATATCTTTTTAAAACAGAATATAATACCTTACATATTTAATAAAGTTCAAAACTTTTTTTATGCTTATTACTGAATCAAATTATAGGATTTTTTTTTTGTAAAGTTATTTTTATTAGTATTTATTAAACATACTTAAATTAGAGCTTATAAATTGCTCATAAAATAATATTACTGCTTATAAAATTAAAAGTACTCTTTATCATATTTATTAATTTTGTAACATAAAACATATTTCAATACACAAGTGTACAGTCATATTAGAAAACATACACATAGAAGTAAAAAAAAAAAAGTTACCTTTATAAGCTCTTCAATTCTCCTAATTTGATACGGGGATGTGGATGATGTCTCAAAGTAGACATAATCTGTGAAAAAATTAATATTTATGCATTTGATCAAATAAATTATTTAATATTTTCATGAACAATAAATTTCAAATTTATCTGGAAATTTCTATTAAATGTTCAGCATATACTTTAAAAACAATGCAATTATTTTATTCCAATACAGTAATACCTCAACTTACACTACCCTGATTTAAGTAAACCTGGAGTTACAGAATTTTTAAATCTCTTCAATTTCTTCCCCTCCTCTTTTTTTATCATTAAAATTCACACAGAATCAGTACCAGAGCTTGATGAAATGGTAATGTGATTGCAGAAGTTGTCTATCTTGCGAAGCAAATACATTTAGTTCAGGAACTACTGGATTCTCACAATCAAATGATGAGCTTACACAAATGCATAAGCAAGAGCAAGACTTTGAAGAATTTTAGAACCAGTTCAATCAGAAGATTGAACAGAAAACTTCAGTTTAAATGGAAAAAGAGCTGCAAATTTTAGAAAATATAGATTAAAATGAAGAGCATATTTCTTCAACAAACTAAGGTATAAAATTATTAGTATGCTTTGAGCAAATTTTGTGGGAGAACAAAAAATCTTTGATCTGGCAGCTATTTTGTTACATTTCACAAAACCTTCTACATCAAAATAACTTCAGTTTGTGGTTTTGTATTTATGTTATTTAAGATTTGATTAAATTTTTTTCTTCTGAATTATAATTTTTTTTTGTCTCCAGTTTTAACTAAAAGTCATATATATTTATATGCGAAATTATACCCTAACTTATGGGATTATCTCTCAGTCCTACCTGTCACATAAGTTTTGGGCATCACTGTATTGTATATCAATATAATATTTTATACCAATGAATACAGAAGATTGAATAATTATACAACTACCTATAAAATTTATATTTTGCCATTTGTAGAATAGTATATACTCTTATGATACACTTCATGAGGAATAATAAATTTTTTTAAAGAATTTTGTTAAATATTAAATTTATATAGCATTTCAACAATTGATCATATTTACAATAGCAAGGATATACAAATCATGAGAAAGTTTACATTGAGGTTACAAATTAATTATACTTATTATGCAATAAATTTTTATATACTTGAAAAAGCATATTTAGTATTAAACTACACATACTTCCTCCACAAATTTAAACAAATAAGATGAAAATAAACAATTGCCTGAATGGATTAATACATTGATTAATTCTTTCAACCTTATCACCACATTTCTAAAAAAATTGTCCTTTTCTGTCAAAATTTTACACTTCCCACATTTTGTAAATTTTTTTCAGTGCTGGGCAACAGCCCTAGTTTGGTTTTTACTCAAGAGATAATTTAGTTAACTTAAAAAATATTTTTAAAAAAAGGAAAATTAGTATATGACAAGGCATTTAAAATGTATGACAGATTAATGGAAAAATATTGAAATTTACAAGAACATATATTTAATTGTTGACCTTTTTTAAAGTAGATATACTAGTTATAATCAGTACATGACTTGAACTTGAATTTATATTTAACAAGAGTTTTCTTCACAGACGCAGACAATTTAAAAGTCAAAAAACTTAAAATCTTCTCTGTTGAAATAATATTTTTAGTTTTAATAGTCAAACAATCATTTTTAAAAGAAAAAAAAATGATGACAAAAATATATAGCACAATAATAATATATATAGTATAATAGAAAAGCAGATTATACAAGGTGATTCACTACCCAACCGACAAACTTTCAGGGTGTGTGGGAGGTACTAAGACGACTCAAAATCACATAGGAATGCAAGTTCGCAAATGCTGTTGTTGCGAGCTATGGTGCAAAGCAGAGAAAAAGAACAGAAAGAGCAATATAAAAAATGGGACAGAAAACATTTTATTGAAAGGTTGTACTACAACAGGCACTCGAAATAATGACCATAAGTCATCTATCAGGTCTAACAGCAGCAGTGCATAGAATTCCTTACATTCTGGAAGATTTCTAGCATATCGTGTATCCTTCAAGCAGCTACAGATATTTGAGCAATGAGGTCTTCAACTGAAGGAACGAGCATCTCATGCATGATAGGTTAAGTGATCTGGCAAGCCAACGAACCAGATTACCATGATCTACCCTTCACTGTCCAAAGGTTACGTTGAGGTATCAGCGGACGTGAATTCCTTAATGTGGATTAGACCAGTCATGATGGTACTGTATGAAGTTATGCAACAACAAAGGAACATGTGCTGCATCAAGAAGTTAAGGTAGGACTTGTTGCAAGAAGATCAAATATGCCCTACTGCCCCTTTGGACATATTTTAATCTTGCAACAAGACTTGCTTGCTCCCAAAATGAAGGAATTTCAAGTAGCCCTGCTGACAGGCCTACCAGATGACTTCTAGTCGTAATTCCAAACACCTGTTGTACTACAACCTTTTAATAAAAGATTTTCTGTTCCATTGCAATTCCATTAATGTATTGCTCTTTCTGTTCTTTTTCTCTGCTTCTTTGCACCTTAGCTTGCAACTATGGTATTTGAGACCCTGTATTCCTATGCCATTCCGAGTTGTCTCTGTACCCCCAACACACACCCTGCATTTGTTGGTTTGGTAGTGAATCACCCAGTACATATATAGAATCTTAGTAAAATTTATACAATAGAAATCAGTTATTTTTTGAGTTACTTTAATAGAAAAGTCATAATTTTTTTATTATTAAATATTAAATTTTAGTGTTGATTTCACGCAAATGAGTTTTTTACATTTTATTTGCCATCTCAGAAAGTGAAACAACTTGGTTAGTCCACATCATTCTTTATCCCCTTTTGAAAATTTCACGTTTACGCAAAACAGAATTTAATACTTGATAAATGTATGTAAACTCTTCCAGGTGCATGTTTTGTGTTAGAAAACTGTATACACTAAAGTGGTGTATCAAAAATAATCAGTAATATTGCAATAAAAAGAACACGAGGGAACTATTAAATCTTGAAATTTGGACCATGTTTGAGTGACAAGGACAACACTTCGATAATCTTTTTTCTTAATAGCCAAGACAAATTTAGCATATATTAATTAGCCATACTACACAATAATCTTTAGGGAAAACAACCCTAAAACACCACTACTCTCCAGGAATAAATCCATTATTATCAAAATCAGGCTAACGTAATTCATATTTACTGAGATGGAGTTTTCTACAAACAGATTGATGGAGAGACATAAGTTAAAATATAGTTTGAGGTAGTAAGAATAGGAGTTATGTTTTTTAAAAAAGATCATTTCTAAAATAGTTTTATAATATTCAAAAAATTTACAAATTCTTCTTCTTTGGTGTATTTTAAAATTTAAACAGAAGTCGAGATATTAGTGTTAAATTATTTTGTACTTATTTATTATCGCAACTGTACTGGCAACATTATATGAAACAAAGCACATATTTGCTACACAATTCAACAATTACAACATATGCGAACCAACGCTGCCAACTTTGCAAGTTATCTTGAATATTGGCATTGTAGAAATAATACGCAAGTACCAATTATTTTGAGTGAATGACTAATCAGATGTTTGTGGTACAAAAATTTAATCACTTACTAAAAGTTGCAAAAATATACATATCACTTTATAAAAAAAGTAAATATAAAAATGCAGTCATAAAAAAAGGCAGGAAAAATGCCCTAAGAACTACAACTCATATTGTAACTGCACAAAAATTAGTTTTACTCCTCTTAATAGTTCAAATGATCATGACAAAAAATAAATCAAGAAATCGTCTATTTAAGAATGCTTTTGAATTTACAATGCAAATAAATAAAAGTTGCTAAAAATCACTTTAATCTCTAAACTGCCACCAATATATAAATGCCTCACTCAACTGGTCCATTAACTGCCTTTGGTATATAGGGTCGAACCTCCATATAACGAATTTTTCTTATATAGCAAACTTTTTCCTGGAAACAAGAACATTTCACGACATTCTTCGTAAAATAAACTCCCAATAGCGAAGTGCATTTTCTATATAATGAACTTTTTCTCTTGTGATTCAGTATTTTTCCTTCTTATTTTTAAAGTATTTCTGGACATTTCAAGTTATTTTTAGTTATAAAATAATATATGTTTAAAATTACTTATATGATTTGAATTAAAAAATGCCCTTAAAATTCATTAATTTTAATAAAAAATTTTTCTTAACGTTGAAAATACAATGGCTTCGGCATTCTTTTTTCTTGCTTTCCTTGCAGTTTTTCTTTTATATATTATATTTTTTCTTTTTTGATGGGTAAGATATATAAAATAAATATTAATTTACAAAAATGTGTGAATAATTACCTTTTTTTAATATACAATGTTTATGAATTTATAATTGGTTTCATGTGGTTTATATTTTTTGAAAGATGGGTTAGGAGGAGGGGGGCCCTTGGTGATGTCAATTTCTTTTGGCGACCAAAATCGATCGCCAAGCTGCTTTACTTAGCGATAGGTGTCCAGAAGCCAGAATGAATTTGTTATCTCACCATGATATCTATATAAAAATCGCCAAATCCAAAGTCCCCCTCATACTACACTTGAGCCTGAAAGATGAACCTCTATATAACAAATTTTCCATACAATGAACTTTTCTTCAGGATTTAGCGATTTTGTTAAATTTCGGTCTGACTGCATATACGTCTTTCCGAAATATGTTTTTCTTGTGTTGCTATCAGCAAAACTATTCTGATGACTTTGGAATGCAATAAAATGACCATGGCAGTATTTGTACAGAGGATTTACTAATTTCAGAAGACAACTTGCTTATTTTATTCCTTTTCTACCCCCCCCCCCAATACACAACATACACACACCTATGTAAAAAACAGTAGCACTGAGGAGCAAATCATGTACCTATTAATCAGCAGTTTACGGGTTAAGGAATGTGTTCCTACAGAAGCATTTTTACCAAAAAAGTTAAATTTTTACTGATTTAGAGCTGTTCTAATATTTTCATTGATTCTCAATTTTTTTTGTAAATGGAAAGGAATTTAATACACAAGTAAATGCTTTACACCAGTTAAGCGTTTAAATGTACATACAAATAAACGGCAGTTTTTCCAATAAATAATTATGCTAAAAAGTAACAAACAATTTTTTGTTTTACATAGTAATTTTTTTCTTTTATACTTAAAGGTAGAAGTATGAAGAGAGTCACAACTGTCAATGCAAAGAGTCCCATGCGATTCGGAAGCCGAGGTTTGCTGACCCCTTTGTTAGGGGAACTTTTGGTTGTTGGAACTAAATTGTAACAACTTGAACAGTACGAGAAGAAATTAAGTTTTTTTCTTCTTGTAATTTACATACAGTAAATATTTCAAAGAATCAATAAGTGAAAGCATTTTTCCAATAAATATTTATTTTGTTGTAAGTGCAAGCTTCTGATTTTGAAAGTATATATTTCCATTAGCCATCAGTTGTGTTTTGGCAAGAAAATAACTATGAAATCCCGCATTTAACACACTTTTCAAAAGAATTCAATCGAAGCTTTACGAAAAGCAAATCGAAGCTTTACATGCCAGGTATAAAAATGATAGCTTTAAAAATAAATAAAAGATGAGCATAGAAAAAACTAGACTTCCACATATATGGAAATACTGTTTATTTTTAAAAAATGACATTTCTTATGAACATAAAGGGTTGTACTTCTAGAAGTACACTGTTATTTACTAAAGGTTGGAATAACACCTCGAATAAATGACTTCAAATATAACAGCATTGCACATGCACATTTTAGCTTACTTAGTAACAAAGAGGGTGCATGTTATACAGCGAATCTACTTAAAAACTAAAAAATGCAGCTTGAAAGCATATGTGCACATTATACCTGATTTTACGGTACTTCTTAAGAAGAATTTCTTAAAAAAATAAACTAAATTAGTAAAAATCAAAATTCCCACAATTAACAAGTACTATTCCCAACAAACAATTTGTTAGTATGCTTGTTTATGTATTTCTATATTAGAAATCTCAAAAGCCAGTAATTTACTTTTATTGATAAAATATATAATAAAAAATAAATATATCACATAAATATACTCTGTATTTTACCAACATAAATTATTTCAAAATTGGAAGGTTTATTTATTCAAATAATAATCATAATATTTTTAAGCTCAATACAATGTTTTGCAAAGTGTGACATAATTACATTTCAAAACAATAAGCATAAAGCAGTGTTGCATACTTTTTTATGAACCAGTTACCATAAACTAAGATTTCACAATTTTTTCAAAAACTGATTATATAAGTATAATTTTGGTGCAGTTTTTCTGTATTAATTTAAAATGCTTTCGATATTCACTTTGCATTCACTGGCAAAACTTAAAAAAATAAAATAATCAAAAGTATTCTGATAAACACGCCATTTCAGACGCGAGAAAAAAGCAAACAGAATCCAGTGGATGCTATTAAATTTTAAAAGAAAATATGAAAACAAGAGGGGTAAATACAAATGCGTTCGGGGGGGGGGGGGTCCACTTAAAATCCAATCTTTTACAATAACAATCCGTAAACCGCCAAAGCTTGGCTAAATAAAGCAAAGAATCAAATGATTGACAGTTACATCTACATTAAAAAGATGAATAATGTAAAAAGTCTTTCAAATATTTAAAGAAACCAAGCATTTTATTAAAGATTTTTTAAAAAGAGCATATTTCAAAAGTGAAAAAAAAAAGGATCAATACGCAAAAATTTGAAACTACCGTTTGACCATCCGAGAATAATGCAGTTTAATTGAAAATACCAGATATAAAACAAATTCTTATTTCATCACGGAATCATTTCAAATTTGCATCGTAAAAAATCAACACTTTTGACAAATAACAACTTTATTTAATAATAATGTATATTTACCTTTTTACAACATGCAACATCATAGAAGTGCCGATAAGTGATAATTAAATAACTTACCTCCAACTCTGTACATATTAGCCGTCATTGTCAATAATGATATATATGAGAGACCATACAAGATATTTTAATCATTAAGTTTGCCGACTTATAATTTATGCAGTGAATAAAGTTCATCAATTTCTGGATCAGCTCGGACTTCAGCCATCTTTATTTTTTAAGAGGTAACGCATCCCTACTACTGTGCATTTCACTTCACGTAATCCCAAATCATTGACGAATCACACAAGTTTTAGATTACTTAAAAATGCAGTATATATTTATTCAATCAGTACTTCTATAAAAACAGATATTCATGGCATTTTTCAGTATAACTTATTTTTATTTTTCGTTTAACAAGAAATGAAGGGAAGAAAAGAAACGAGTTTTAAGGCTCATTCACACCAAGGCGTTCGCCGTCGCGATCAAAGTAGAAATCAGAGATATTTTCGTTGATCGATTCACACCAAAGCGTTTTCGTACGCGCGCGTTTGGATTTCTGCTCATTACGTGACGCTGAAGATAGTAGTTGAAAATCACTCTTAAGTAGTTAATTCTGACTTGTTAAAAGTATGGATCGCAAGAGAAAAGAATTTTTTGCAAGTTTGTTAGCATTAAAGAGGGAGAGGGAAAAAAACAGTAGTGGGTTCGACGTATTTTTTTTTTTAAAAAAAGCGATTAAGGCCAACATCTATGCTAATAGTTGAGATGCGAGTCTCAGACACAGAAAGTTATTTTAATTTTTTTCGAATGTCTCACCGCAGCTTTTCGATAGTTTACTATCAATAGTTGGGCCAATTATTTCTAAAATCGATATTATAGAGATAGTATTCAACCAAAGGAGAGATGGCTTCACCTCTGAGGTTTATACAAATTTCTTCTAATGTGAATAAATTAGTTCTGAAACTTTTGGTGCTCTTACAAATGTTCATTTAAAAAATTTAAATAAGAATGTTTAAAGCAACTTCTCTTATTTGCTGTGTTGGTTAAACATTGAATTTTTGTCATGTAACAGAGACTAAAACAAAACATTTTGTGATAGGAATCAATTTAAAAACACAAATTAAGTTAATTTTTCTTAACATGTATAATTACATTGCTAATGATGCATGTTTCTATTAGGTATTGATACATAACTCTTTTATGCACTGAATTTTTGATAAAAATAATGCACTAGAGTGAAATAATTACAAATATTTTAGATAAATTTCACTAAACTATAATTATGGAACAAAAGCTGGTACTTATTAATATTAAACTTTTTTTTTTCAAATAAAGGGTGTCTAAAGTTTTAAAAAATAGGAGGCACATATTTTATACCACCACACTTCAAGCAGCATGATAGTTCTGAAAACTTTATTTTTTCTTCCCTATGAAAAATGAGTTGCAGACACAACTCATCCAGGGAAAATAAATAAATACTCTTCATCTTATACTGTTATTCATCCCACAAATTAAAACATTTTCAATTTTTCCTAATCTAGTCTTGTAAGCTTAATCTTAGTTTGGTCCTAATTTACCTAATGTTTGTTTTAATTTTAAATATTCTATTCTATACATTATTTTATTTTACCTAGTTTTTATTTAGTCAACATATATAATAAGTGCATTAGTTGTATTTATTTTTTCTTGTACACAAGCTGTATCTCATTCAAGCCATTTGTGTAATTTTGTATGTACTATTATTTAATAAATATTTTTATTATTTTTAAAAAATGTAACTAACAACAACAATAAACACAATATTTGGCACAATAAACATGCCCATTATTGAGAAAAAATAAGCGAAATGCAATTTGTATTTCTAAAGAAGATGGCCTTCAATAGCATGGTGGTGCATTTTTTGGGCTCTCATATTTTCATACTAGCAATGTGCATGTAAAGTACTAATTATTGTAATAATGACTCATTTAGTTACATAATATATATACTTACCTGATTTGTATCAAATATCACAAGAATCATTTTTATTTACACATAAAAATACACAACACAGTCACTTCCAAAAAACAACACTCAACAGACTCACAGATGATCAAAGAATGAACTACTACATAAACCCATTACATGCAATTAGCTTCTGATATCTGTTGGAAACTTGAGTAATTGCTAGGATTTGACCTCTGTGGTGGTTCAGAGAATGTACCCCCCTAGCATCAATTTCTGAGGCATTGAAACAAGTGGTGCATTTTATGAACCACCACACAATAAACAAATAAGAACTTGTGGTACAACATATGTACCACCAAGGAAAGGATGAAAGAGTTAATAAGCTCAACACAATGTGACCAGTGTTTATCATTCTTTTTTGTTGGTTGCACATCTGAATACAAAAAAATGTGACAGATGTATGTTACAAACATATGTTTATTAAAAGATTTAATTAAATATCTGACATCCTTGCTTACTGAATGAAATATTTTTTTATTAGTTCACAGCAATGCAATCGCATCAAAAAAATATACAGATTGGATTATTTCACAAATCTTTTGATTTTAAGAAAGCCAATATCAATCCATGTCAATTACAACTGGGCAAAAAAAAAATAATATCAAATAATATATAACAGGAAAACTAAATAAAAAAATATCTGTCTTGAGCAAATGTTGATGTAATTACATATATTATTTTCAAAGCTACAAAACTCATGCACTTTTAAGTGTTTGTAGAAAATTCTTGTGTAACAGATGGGCTCTCTTGGGAAATAGGGTTAAGAAACTCTGATCTAGATACATGCTCGAAAATTATGATCATAAAAACTATTAAGTTTTACGATAAAAAAAACTATAAGATGGCATTTCTTACAAAACTTAAATAATAAAATAAAAAAATGCAAAATAGTTTCATAAAAGTATAAATCTGAAATACACTGTATTTAATGCACATTTTATCATTATTGAATATATTAAAATATGTAAATTAACCCTAGAGTATATATGCTTTATCATCAAGGAAGTTTTTTTGAAATAGTTTTTAATGCTAAGGTGTTTTTGATATTCTGTATTGCAAGAAGAAAGTCTTATTATGGAATTTTGTACAAAAAAGATGCTTCAAATTTTTTTATACTGATATTATAGATTTCTACACAAATATAAGAAAATATTTCATAGTTTTTTTAAAAATTTTGTATGTATTTTGTAACACAATTGTGCCATAACACACGACCTATTATCAATTTTTTCAAGAATCAAAAATAAATAATGTAAATAAATAATTACAAGAAATTCCTAAGGAAGAAAAATTTTCTTCCTAGCATTATTTCTCATGCTTTTATTATTAATTAATGGATTTTTTTTCCTTTCACTATGTCGTGGTCAAAAATTTTAAAAGCTTTTTTCTCGCATATTAAGGCACTTGATTGAGCTGGAATTTAAGACACAAGATTATTTTGGATGACAATAAGACAATTTAATTCTAATTAATAAAAATTAATTGATTAAAACTAATTATTCAAAGAATTACAGTTACAGCCATGTTGGCATCATTCTTGGCGACACAGTGACCATTTTAGCGCGCGACTTGGGTCAAAACCTTTTTTCTCACATTTAAAAGTGCTCAATTGAGCTGAAATTTTTCCATACACGACTGTTTTGGGTGACAGTACAGTAATTTAATAAAAATTAATTTACAAAAATAATTATTCAGAGAGTTACAGATATAGCCACGTTGGCATCATTTTTGGCAATTTAGCGCCATTTTGACGACTTGTGTCAAAATTTTAAAAGTTTTTCTTCTCACGTTTTAAAAGTGCTCGATTGAACTGAAATTTTATGGACACGATTGTTTTGGATGACAATACGATAATTTAACTATAATCAATAAAAATTAATTGATTAAAAGTAGCTTTTTGAAGAATTTAATTTTATCCATAGTTCCAATTGTTTATAATGTGTAACAGTTGAATTAGTAACAATACAAAAGCATATTCATCCGTGATTGGTTAAGTGTGCGACATGTGACTAAACTATTGCACGCTCAAACGCCTGAAGTTGAATCTTTTTAATTTAAGTTATAAAATATAGTGGCGATCACAACTTCGACTGCCGGAGATGAAGTCTCTGATTGACTAGACGCTCAACGCATCACGCTGACTGCCTTGGTGTGAATGCAGCTTTACAGTAGTCGCATATGATGTGTAACTTCTGACTTGTTATCATGGTAAATACGAAATAGTGACTTTAATCCTGAAAGAAATGAATCGGTTATGACTGGACATAATTTTCTATCAAATAATTATATCTTTAATGAAAATTTTATTTAATTAACACAAGGAGTAATGCAGTTTATTATCAAAAATATTTATTATTGTTCAATTTGGGAAGAACTGAGACAATAGATTCATGAAAACTAAAGTATGACGCATATACTTGTGATTTCAAAGTATTTAAAAATCGTTAAAAAACGGCGTCATTAACATTACCACTGTTAGTTGTCGAAACATTTCTATTAATGTTCATTTCGAGCTTGAGTTCATCTTTCAGAAAAGCTATGAGCGGCTCAGCTTCTGGCAAACTGAAGTTAACGTTAAAATCACCACTTAAAATCATGGGAAGCGAGTGATAGTTTTTTTTTTTAAAAAGTAGAACCACCTTCGGTATACGGTTAAAGTACAAAATGCAGGAACTCTTTAATTTTTTTAACAGTTTGATTCGGAGAAATGTATGCGACCACTAAAATGACAATACTTGCTGGTATGTGCGGTAGGCGGGTGTCTTAATTGCTACTACAGTTGGACCCCCAGACGAGGGTAGCGAAGAGACACCGTCAAGCAAATGCTTAAAAATTAGAAATATTAAAGAAAATCAAAAACACCCGTTTACTTAATTAGTTTTTTTTAATCGAGAAATCTTTTTTAATCACAATTAAAAATATTATATTGGCAACGACAGGAATTAACCTCAAAGTATGAAAATGATAAGCACTTAAATATTTATTCAAATAATTCCATATTACCTACTCCTATTTTTTTAAGAATGATGAGCTTTGTCAGACGCTCAACAAGAAATATAAATGTTAATATGTAGTTTATACATATATCCTCAGATTTCACACACAACGAGCCTTGAGACTTTGACAATTCAGCGTAAAAATCACAAGTTTATTCTGGATGAAGTCTAATAAAACTTGCTGGTATGTGCGGTAGGCGGGCGTCTTAATTTCTACTATAGTTGGACCTCGAGACGAGGCCAGCGAAGAGACACCCCCAAGGCGCTGAATTGGTCAAATCAAACAGCGCGCGTTCCCCCCGACTTCCTGTTACACATTTCCGTCCCTTTTCACGAAATCACTCCAACAAATATCCAGCAACCGAGAGTAAAGATGTTACATATCAAAAAATCCCTCGTCTCTTTCTCTCTCTGTATGGATATATAAAGCTTCAAAAAGGCAAAGCAAATGGGAAATTATATACAAGTTTCAATCATCTGTGATTTGTTTCACTTTTGAGTTATTGATTACCCTCGCAATTTTCCGATCATGCTTAGAAGACGAAGATGACACTTAAACAGATAATTTAGTTTCCAGCGCTATGAAATTATTTCCAAAACTGTATGTTGGCTTACATCAAGCTTTATTATTTGAATTGGATTTGATAATCACCATCTCTAGAGAAATTAACAACATTAAAAAAAGCCAACATTGATTCTTCTTTAATATTACATTTCGAAGCCATATCAAAGCTATTGGGGACGAAGCTCGTAATTTCGTGACCCGGTCAAGTGATGAGAATGACACTCGAACAGGCATCCTGCTCTACAAACACTTCCGAACTACACTAGAACTTTAAGCCTGAACAGATTTATCGTAAATCAGCTTTTCTCGCGGGGGGGGGGGTCTTTAATGGCACCAGGAATCAAACCCACACCTCGACAGAAATAATGTGAACTACGAATTTGCAACATGACCACTCAGCTAATACAAACTTCATTTTGAGTCGCGATCAATCGTTACATATATATGTATATATATATATAATTTATTTCATCTCTATAAAAAAAGAGAGAGAGAGAATCAATTACATCTATTCTTTGTAGACGCAATGGATATCTATAGGCAATATGTGAAACATTTATGAAAAATCGCAAAGATATCTTTTTTAATGTCTTGTCTATACCAATCAATGCTAAAATTTTGAGTCTCAGCTGAACATAATGAAGAATGAACTCATTATTTTATGTAACATTATTCAGAGCATTCGAAGCCGAAATGTCTGATTTGTTCACCACGAAGTTCTCATTTCATTCACAAGACAACAAAGGTTCACTATTATAATTAATCAAAGAAGTAGAATGCGTCTTTACTGAATGACACGCGTTAATCAGAAGTACTAATTTATCATGCAAGAAATATACTAGTATAAGAAATACTAATTCAGAAAAAAATTGATACGGAATACCGAAAACACAGCCTAATGTGGACTGATGGGGTGGTTGATTTGTGAAAATTCCGGGTTATCGAGATTGGGATTACAAAAGAATAAGTTCAAGAGTTTCCTCATAAAATATTGTATACATTGAATACAACAGAAAATGAACTATCCAAATACCCTTAAACAAAAGAAAATTACTCATTTTATGAAGGTATAAAGCATTTATTACATGAAAAATTAATGATCACATAATATTCAGTAATTTACCTGATCAGATTCACTCCAGAAAAATACTTTATGAGGCATAAAGCTGTCTATAATATAAATTAAATAACCAACTTTTCAAAAGCTGGATACATTTTAAAAAAAATGCGTAATGTCCTATTGTCTTCCACGAGCGCGCGTACTGCACTCTGCGTTTTTCTGTTACATCAGGAAGATGACAAAGATACGCTAAGTCCTTTGCCGATGCATCTTGTTCAAAATACTGAAGGGTAGTTTCAATAGCCTTTAGAACGTGTGACTTGTGATATTTCAGGTGTTTGTACGGTGTCCTCAACTTTAACAGCTTCAAATTTCTGGAGACAAAGAAATACGGTTCCGCACGTGAGGCTTTTTGATCTGCAAAGATGTGGCTGAGTTATCAGGACTATCGTGTTATCGAGTGCAGAGTTTTCAAAACTCTATTGTACTAAATAATAGATTTAACAAGAAAAAAAAAATGAAAGCTTAAAATGTATTAAAATGCTACGCATTTCTTAATAAATTTAAAGCATATATCTTGAAAGATTTAGTGAACGCATGTTGAAAGATATTGAAATAATTGGTGACTTTTTAACTCTTTTCAGTATGAAAAAGGAATATATTTTAAGACAAATGAATGACTAAACTTTGAGAAAATAGTAAATATATTGATTTATAACGGATATATGAATGATATATTTCACATGTTCTCAAACGCTATAAAAGAAAGTAAGATGATTGTATAAGCTCGTTTTCTATGCTGACCAGTTTGTTTCAACATTTTGGCGATTGAAACATTTATGAAGAAATAGCGCAAATTTTTTTCCCATATTCACTACTCAAAGAAATTCTATTTGAGAATATATTATTAGAATGAATGTCTAAGGAAACGTAATAATATGTAGTCGAAAGAGTTCTCTTTAAGGAGAAGATATCCGAGTTCCAGTGACGTAACATACACCCCCGCATTGCGGTGGGGGACAAAGGTTAACTGATGCCCTCTGTAAAATCCTGCTTGGGGTGCAATATCCGACTTGGAAAAAGGGGCCCGAAGATTCACCGTTACGCTACTCTCTCTCTCTCTGCTGAGTTCATATTCCAGTTTTGAAAATTTTATACAACAGAAGTTAGAAAATTTGAAATCCAGTCGATTTTTTCCAAGTAGTGCTTCCCAATTATTTGAAATGAAATTCTCTCGGAGAATTGAACTCTCAATTCTAATGGAACATCAGTTTTAAATTAATGTGAAGAAATGAATATTGAAAATAAAGGATTACAATTAATCCAATTTATACACTGCTAAAAACAAATATATTTTACCTATATCCTTCCAATTCTTTAAACATCGTACCGTAATAACATGCACGTTTCCTTAGATTCCGAATCAAATCGATGAATTTATTCATACAAATGAAGAAATATACCAATGATTGCACTGAGATTTATTTCTTTAAAATTCCACGATTCAGAGTGGGAAATAATGGTACTAATTTAATTAATAACAGATACTACCTCTTTCTTAGTATTACAATTTGTTTTAAAATATAAATTAATTACATTTCTTAAATTTAAGATTTTTATCAGCAATACAATAGTATTTTCATTCTAATTTTTCCTCCGTACTTTTTCAGTATTCAGAAAAAGGGTATCATTTTTGACAAAAATACTGTATCAAATTTTTAATGTTTTTAAATAATGCATTTTTATAGAAATATTTTTAACGAGATTTCCTCTGTAAAACATTACTACTATGCATTTAAAATACAGTGATTGTTTCATAAATTGTAATTGAACACGAACACACACAAAGTTTATATATTTTGTTATAACAAGATAATTTAATATAGAATTTGAGGTTTATAAATTTTTCAAGAATCGCGAAATGAAATACAAACATTATTTGAATATGAATTTGGGCACTTATAATGCCGTCGAGAAATTTAGCCACCAAATACTGTCATTGTCGTTATAGTTTTGAAGCACACGCAGAAGAGCGGGTTTTCACAATTGTCAGCACATTGCGACATCTTTTGATTTGACGAAATTGGTAAATGATATAATGCAGGGATGAGTTAACTATGGTCCGCGGGAAGTTTCTATCCGGCCCGCGGATAGAATTTTAATTTGCCAATCCAAAGCAAATTAAAAAAAAGGGGGATTTTTTTTTAAAATATTGTTTTCTCTTCCTTTTTTCAAAGAACTCTTATCATATCTTTTTACTTTTTCCATTTTCTAAAACAATCTGTTTGCTGAGCAGCTAGCTAAGAACGACTTGTCTCATTTCCCGAGATTACATTCAATACCCTCAGTAAATGAAGAGAAGCCTAAGAATTATTAAGATGGCTTGAAAAAACTGCATTTTGAGTTTGAACGCAGATTTCAAGAACATTCAAACATAATTGGGTACTTTTACCATGCCTTTCATCAAAAGTTATGAAGCAGTGAGGTTAGATTTGCAGCTTGAATTGAATTGCCATCTAACAATCATCTCAAGCAGTTGTTTCTAAATATGCCAACAAGAGTTTTACAAATCATTATTGGAAGTAAGTTTCCCAAATTTACTATCTCATTCCCAGAAAAACAGTACTATATTTGCTTCAAATTATATATGTGAACAAGTGTTTTCAACCATGAAACTTAGAGAGAATTATTTCAGAAGTAGTCTGACAGATGAGCATTTAGCCTCGCTACTTAGAATCAGTACATCTCACTTCGAACCTCAAAGTAAGGAGCTTTTAAAAATGAAATCGCAATTTCATTCATCTCATTAATGTACTTAAATTGTAATACTTGTATAGTGTTTTTAAAATTTTTTCTTGGCTCGCCAAATCTCCCCCCCCCCATTTTTTGGCCTGTGACCAAAAAAGTTTGCCTATCCCTGGTATAATATGCAAGTACCTGAATTTGCAACTGGTTTTAAAAACAAAGGATAGTCATGTTTCCTCCTCCAGAGGCGTTCAAAAACCACACACAATACACAAAGTGTTTTTTATAATTTATGTTTTTACTTCTTGAAAGGTTTCGAAGATTTGAATAAACAGTAGTTTGAGGATGTTATATCATATGAGACAGAGAGAATACATAAAAGATATGATTTCCAAAGCCAAGTTTTTTAGAATGTTGTTTCCTATTCTCATGTTGTAGATTTAAAGTTTTCAATAGACTTGGGTCATGTATTTATTAAACAAAGGTAAGTTCATAATAGTTAATGAAAAAAGCTAAATTCATAAAGAGTTAATGTAAGCCCATAACAAAATTATGGTTTAGTTTTCCAGCCCTTTCTAAATAGATTATGCTTTGAATATATAACCAAACACAAAGAGAAATGAAAACTTTGTGTTTTGACAAGTTATGGTAGCAAATTTTTTGCATTTGTAATTATCATTAACTACATATTACTCATATAACTATTTCACAGATTCATTCTGCGAACATTTTTTTAATTATTAAGTAATATAACAGCCTCAACATCTTATGTTGAGAACCAAAAACCTAGTGCTATTCCTCCAACATTAAATAAGTGGACTAACATGAAGGTGGTGGCCTAATGTTGGTAGGCACACAGAGCTGGAAGTATTTTTAGGAAACGCCTTTGATTGCTCTAAGACAGTGGCGTACACAAACTACTTTCATGAGAGGAGTAACATTTCTAAGAAAAAGTAACAGAAAATTTCAAGATATAATATTTATGTTAAAAAATCTGTTGGTCAATGGGAGGGGTCTGAACATCATTGTTCTAAGATGAGGTCTTTGAGCCCAAGTAAGGATTTTCCAAGTTCATTTTCATGGATGATAACAATCATTCTCATGACTTGGTTAGTCATTAAAAACTTCAAGGCGGATGGTTAAATGATGAGGTAGTGAACAAAATCTGAATTTTATAGAGCATATCTGTGATGTTCTTGACACAGCAACTGCAGGGTGCTATTTTCCAGCATAAGCTATGAAGTGTCTTTGTGGAGGAATGGAATTTAATACCTCAAGATCTCATAAACAGCCCAATACTTTGTTGCAAGTTTCATTGCTATCAAGGATGACCATACCATATCTTAAATCCTGCACAAATACCTTCCAACTACAAAATTTTTGGATTGAGTTTGCATTAGTCAATGCCATTAATTTTTTTAATCATTATTCTTTTAATAGTATTTTCAAGTACTATTAGTAAAAAATTTCACATTTGAACTGGTTTAGTTTTTGAAAAATCTTCAAAAATGTGTTTTTTAAGCATTAGCACACCAGTGTATATGTATTCATATGTATATATACGAGAAAAAAAAATTTTGATTAAAAAACTTAAAAATTTATTATTCATTGATATTTGGTGATAGTATTTTTTATGGTGAGATGAATCACAATCATTAAAATCGCTAAAAAGATCTACTACATCCATTATGTAGGATTAATTGTTAATTACATCACACTTTGATGTAACAGGAAGCCTATCGGCTGTATACTGAAATCCAATGAAGATTTTTATCCAGGAATGCTTTGAAAGGATGAGCTATTTTCCAGAATATTTCACCCTGCAGAGTTTATTTTTTATTTAGCTCTGTTCCAGTTATCTTCCATACTATTCTTGGTAACCATTTGAACAAATTTTCAAATCATGTTGGAATTCTAGGATGTGATCTACATTAGGATCAAAGTTTAAAGAAATGATTTGATAACTTTCACCAAGTAAAAGCCCACAGAAATTAACCTAGCAGTTAAATCTAAATTGGGGAAGGAAAAAAAAAAAAAAAACATTAATATTTTTTATAAAAGTGCTTATAAAATCTTCACTAACCTAAATTTTTAAAAAAAAATCAAAATTCAGATAAATTGAGACTTATAATTTTTATTTAATTAGAAAAGTATAACAATTAACGATGCCCTTTGTTAAATTAAAAACTTAAACATTTCTTACTATTTTATCAGAATATGAAATATAAATGAACTAAAAAAGATATATATATATAATTTATACATATACAATGGGAAATAAATATAATTTTTAACATTTAAGTATTTCATAAGCATGATATTTAAAAGATAATTAAATGTAGCTAAAAACACTTTTACTTGAAATTGAATAATGTGATAAATCTTTTAAATGGATGCTTCAAAGGAGAAGACTTATATTTCTCAATTCATCCAAGTGAAAAAATGCTTTGCTAGCTAAAAAGTTATTCATTTGCCAATATACATAAAAATCACTGATCTATGTATTATGTAATTTTATTCAGATCTTTTAACAATTTTTAAATGAATATTCAAATGTATTTAAAACAATTTTGAAAAGGACTACATGAAAATGGTACTTAAAATAAATTGCTATTGCCAGAACTCAAATGTACTCAGTATGTTTAACATCTCAGTAAGTGAAAATTTATTCAGTATTAATTAAAATTACTAAGAAATGCAAACCAGAAGTCAAAGTAATTAGCAAATGGAGAGAGAATACTAGTAAATGAGTTAAAAAATTTTGTATTGAACAAAATGTGTAACAAAATTAATGCTAAGATACATAATACTTTGTTACATAAATGTAATAAATACGCATACATTACAAAACAAATATTTCAGTCATGCACTTCACATTTTGGAAACAAAACGAAAATGCACAGTGAAAATTAAAACACAACAAGAACTACTGATGACAGACCTCACAATTTTGAGATTCAGTAAAGTAATGCTGAAGATACTCAAACTGGCAACCCATTTTCCAAACTTCCATACCACAGCAACATGAAGACTAAGCCATGAAAGACTTAACATGCATCAGCCCCTCAATACAACTAATTTTCAGAGAATTTTCAAATTCAAAGAGCCAGAATGTGATGTTACACATTCTAATTATATTTCAAATATCACATTCAGCCATATGCATTCTAAACCTTACAAACATACTGTCCCTGTAGTAAGGATCTTCAGCAAATCATTATATTTCCAACCATTAATAAATACTAACTCAAGATCTGTGCTGCAAGCCCTCCAGAAGGGCAAGTGCCAAATCAACCACAAAATTATCCAATCCATCGACAAAATTATGACAGAGAAGAGATCCTGCAAGCTACAATGGATACCAGCCCATGTAAATATCTTTAGTAATGAGAAAGTCGATGGACTTGCCAAAGAATCCAGATTTTGCCTTCAATCATCTAAACTCACGACCCTCATGTAGTTGCCAGCTGAAGGCTATTCAACAATAATTTTAAAAATTCCATCCCAGCTCTAAATAGCAACCATACAATAGCATCAATAATAACTAGACTAAGAACAAAGCACATAAAAGGAATGAAAATATCAACTGACAAACAAAGAAGTTACACAAATCACTGCCCAAACAGCCTTAATATTCAACTGTCTCCACAACATATCCACAGCTGCCCAGCAATTCAAGCCAGACTTTTCAAGATCACAACCCAGAAGATTTGATCTTCTCTGATAAAGCTGTTGAGCTTCGGAGCAATATAAAGCTTCTTTTTTTATTAATCTGCACATCATGAACACGCCCAACAACAATAAATACTAAATATTTTCCAGATGTAGGGTAATTAGGGTTCATTTCTGTTCTTTATTTTATAATCCAAAGATTATTATCATGTAGTTAACTGGAAGTGCAGATCTAATTTGGATACAAAATCAACACCAAAGAGTGTAATTAAGAGCAATTTTGAGTCACATATTCTTATTGGCTTCCTCTCAAATATCTTCTAGTTATTTGAGTTCCTTTCAAATATTTTGTAGTTATCTCAATAACTGTAGTTTTTGAGAAATAGAGAATAAGCATTATTTTTTTAATATATAAAATAAGTAAAGTACTCACTGAATCATGAATGTTTAAACAAAGTTTTAAGGTATTTAGAAATGGTTCTCATTTTAAAAAAAAATTTGAACTTTAAAATCATACAAAACTTTATTCCATCATATGTGAATCATTCACAAAATTCCTTTCCTTCATATATTCATGTCATGTAATGTAACAAATATTTAATTAATAACAATATATTTTAGAAGAAAATTCAAAAATACTTTAAAAAATTAATATCACATTAGAAGTTGATAGTTTTATTAACATCGACCTTTTAAGCAACATGAGGGCTATTGGGGATGGACCTTGTAATTTTAAACCTCAGTCAAGTGACGAGAACGACACCTGAAATGGTACCTCCCTCTTTTAACTACCACACCACACCAACAGAAGGACATTGAGTCTCGACGCTTTTATGGTCCCCTTTACATGGGTGACCCTAGGCTCAAACTCAGGACACACTGACCACGAGCTCGTGACTATAGCCATTAAGTTACTGTGCCCACCACATTAAAAGTTAAAGTGGTGGTAAATTTAATACTTTTTTACTACTATCTAGTTACATCAGCTGAAATACATATCCATACCAGACACTAACTTGAAAAAAGTATTTAGAAAAATAAGGTTGTTTTTCTTTAAAAAAATAAAGTAATTGACATTGAAAAATATCCCACAAAAATTTGAATTTTAAAAAAATCAGTTCATTTTATTATCTTTTATGCTCCTCTTCAGAGAAGATAAATTACAAAATAGTCTAGTAAACTATGAAAATTGAACTATCACAGTATTTTTTTTAAACATAAATTCAGACATAAAAATAAATTTGTGTATTTCATTTGGTCAAATTCTTACTAAATGAAGTTATTCATGTTAGGCAATGAGAGTCAGATATGTTAGTAAATTAGTGTCTGAAAATAAAGCTGTATAATGTACTTTTATTCTGCATCTATAAAAATAACATTCATAATATGACTGGTGCAGTACTGAAGAATAATGCCTTTCATTGTTCTCAGAACAATAGTAATAATATACAAGATGTACTGCCAACTCACAAAAAAAGTTCTATTTGCTTGTTTTGTTCTTCAAAAGCTGATACAGCATACCTCTTTCAACTGCATCTAAAAATAAATGAAAAAAAAATTACTAAAAACAAAGATACACACAAAAAGGCAATACAAAACTAACAAAAATTACACTAAGATTAAAACAAACTTTGATTAAATGTGGATTAAGAGAATGTTGAGTAATTGTAAACTGTGTTTTGTAGAATAAGAGATTGATGTAAAAATTATATCACACACATTCCTAAATAATGATTTATTAAAATACTTTGAAAAGATTGATCACTAGACACCGAATGTTCATGTACATATGTAAAAAGAAATAACTAAGTAAATTTAAAAAAAAAAAAAATTGAGACATACATATTTACACATTAGAACAAAAAGTCATTTTTGTTTATAAAATTTTTATTTTACTTTTGATGGAATGTAAAAATATTTTTCATTTAAGTCAAAAATTAGAAAAGATTCAAATAAATACAATGAGTTCTAGCATTTAAAAATTCAAACATCTTTAATGATTGATTTGAAAACAAACTATAATTTCCTTGATTTGACAATGCAAAAAATTTAGTATTCAAATTTCAAAACAATATGCCAGAACATTCACAAAACGTCCATAGACAAATAAAAATACATCACTGCATAAACTCCTGAACATAATAAATGTTTCTTTAAAAAAATTCCTAATGGGCTACGGATTGGTGTTTTACCATTGCAGACTTAGTACATTCCCAAAAGCTGGCATCTCTTTTACTGTGGCACTATATAGGTGGATACCAATCGCCACAGGTAATTTTGATTACCAGTTTCCTCCCTAGAGGGAGGCACCTGAGCTCTGATGATGTGAATCTGGACTAGGATTTAATTTTGCTAAGAGCACCCACACCAAACAGACACTGTAGGGATCTTTTACATGCCGTATAATCATATGACATGGCCGCTGTCGATTTTCTGCATCATGAAAAACCACCAACTTGGGCTGGGGTCGAACCCCCAAGCTTGGGTGCAGAAGGCCAGTGACAAATCAACCACGTCATTTTAAAAGTAGTTTTTACAAAAAATTTATCGATTTCTAAAGTAAAAAATCTTTTCATCATCATAATCTATTCATTATTTTCTTCCCCTTTTTACTTTCAAGTTACGGATTTATGTGCCTGTGTGAGCACTAACAAAATATTCTTACATTTTAATTACATAGAAGAAAACTGTTTATCAAACACATTAAAATGTATTAAAGGAAAAAAATTGTTCCCATGAAAAATTAATTATTTACCTGTGTCATCAGAGCCCATAACATTAACATCTTCTGATAACTTTTCTGTCTCAGAAGAATTTTCTTTCACTTTGTCATTGGTAGATGATAAATCTAATGGCACTTCTGGAGGCAGAGGGAAAAAACGAAACATATTTTAAAAATATGAAAATACAAAAAAACATTTATTCAATCTCTTCCAACCTGACCAAACTTAAGCAAGCATTAATGAATGTTTTTTTAAAAAAATTAAACACACACATATGAATTTTTAAAATAAATGTGATTTTATAATACTTTGTGTTGAAACCTCTGATACAATTTTTAAAAATGCAAGTATTTCATTTTAAAATTTAAGTTCACAGGAAAAATATTTCCAATTATACTCTGTTTCACCTCAAGTTGGCAGCATAAGGAAGGGTACGATGACCGAATTACAGCACTGCCGGGTTACTGTAGGAGAAGTGTGTGACTTAAACGATTAAATATCACCATATTTGGCGAGTGGGATAAAAAATGCTTGTGAAAAATTTTTTCATTAAAATTGTAGGAGCTTTTTTTTTTTTTTTGGAAAATAGTATATGCCACTTTTTTAATGGAGATATTTAGGGCTTACGTTTTAATATGTTTAGAAATATTGATGAATAAACTAGCAAAACTTCTCTCGAACAAAATCTCAATAGTTCTCAACATATTGATAGCAATGTTTTTTAAATGAAAAAATACCGTTAAATTGTAATTCATGCTTTCATCAACTTGATTTTTTAAGTGACTTATGCCACTTTCAAAATAAACGGCTCATTTTTTAAAAAATTTTATTTATTACATCCGTTTATAAAATACAAATTTCTATCTTGTTTTTTAAGAATTAATCGCCTTTTCTCGGTTATTACTATTTTAAATCCGTTTGTAATAATTATTCACATTACATGTATAAATGCCTTTTATGTATGTTAACTTAAGATATACAGCAGCACAAATTTCAGCATCATCATTTACTTCCTTCAGAACTTTGGTTAATGTAGGAATCTCATTTTTTCGAAGCCATGAATTTTTCGCCGAATGCACGCAATGTGAAGCCGTCATATTTCACCAGTTTATTAGGCTTGCCTACGGCACCGGGTCGTTTTTTACCAGGAGAACTTACAGCACCTAATGCCTTCTTTTCTTTCTCCATACGGAAAACAGATCTTTTCGAAACGCCAATCAGTTCATAAACATTTTTCACGATTTCTCTGATGGATTCTTGCGGGTTTTCTTCTCGAAGTCGAGAATAAACATTCAATACGTTTTTCCGAGCTCCGCTTCGGATAGATTTTCCTCGCTTCGATGGTGTATACAGCGAGGTTGGTGACATTTCTATCACAGACATGTTTAAAATATCAAAAAAAAAAAAGGATAGTAGCACGAGATATCAAAATAGTACGTATGAACGATAGCAAAGACGCAAAGGGAATGGCGTTGATTTGGCGGGAATGCTTAGGTAACTCCGCCAAGGATGTAATCTTGAAAACCGGTTTTTAGCCAAGCGAAGTTTCATCAAATTGTTGTTTTCCAACTGTATTCGTTCACAGGTATTAAGGAATAAATGCTTTTAAGATGTGATTAACTTAAAAAATATCCTTAAAATCACAATTTCGATAATACACGATACTTTTTAACAATTTTCTATGCATTTGCTTTCATTTAAATTCCAAAACAAGTTGGAACTATTTTTCAAGCGGATTGTTACATTTCCTACCCTTCCTAATGCTGCCAACTTAAGGTGAAACAGAGTATAAATCAATTCCATTTCACACACATAAGTCAAACGTTTAATGTAAGAATATTGAATGCTTTGATAAATGCTACATTAAAACTGCTGTACCCAGGGGATTTCACAATTTTATAATAATGATTATTTGATCAGTAAACTTCCTTTTCTAACGGTCACACAATACCATCCTGAAGAGTCAAATTAATTAAATATGCAGCATCCTTTACAGTCAACATCATAATCTTTGGTAGAATTCAATATAAAATTTCTAACCTATTAAATTGTTAATTTATCATTATCAAATATTAAATTTTTTTTGGATGTTAACAAATATTTGCATTTTTAAATATTTAGTAGGGTTAATAAATATTTTAAGTAGTGTTGACATTCTAAGAAAATTATCACATTATGTTCAGGTTCTTAACAGTTAATTTTCATTTACTTTTAATTCAGTTAATTAAAAAAAGATAATATTAATTAGCAACCAAATTTTAAATAATGGTGAGAATATATAAAAAGTCTTTTATTGTTGTTCATTCAAATATTTTCTATGTATGATTATATTACAAAATATTATCACATATTTAGCATTCTTTTGTAACCTAAAATTAGAAGACTTCTTCATTCATTTGCTTATTTATCTAAAAGAACTACCCAAACAAAATATTCTTTGAAAGTTTCATTTCAATATTCGCATTACTCATACTTAGGCAATATAATTTTATAAATCATTTTTCGAATTATTAAATCTAAATGGGAAATTTCCTTACAGTTCTAACAAAAGTTATTTAGAGAAAAATTGTCACATAAGGTTTTTCCATAAAAATATGTTTGTTTTATTTCAAATAGAGTTGCAGATTGGTACTTTTACCACTGAAGACTTAGTATATTCATCACTTTTAAGTGCAACACCAAATTAGTAGATACCAATTGCCACAATGTAATTTTGATGCCCAGTTTCCTCGTAAGAGGGTGGCACTTAAGCTCTGACAATGTGAAATTGTACTAGGAATTTTAATTAAGCCTAGAGCATCCAAGCCAAACAGGCACTTTAGCGATCGTTAAAGTGCCACATAATCATACGACATAGAAGTTGTCGATTTTTTACATCATGAAAACCCACCGACTTCAGCTGGGGTTGAACCCCAATCTTAGGGGTACAAAACTAGTGTCTAACCAACTATGCCACCCAGCTAGTATAAAAATTTAGTAACATTGCTTTTTTTAAAAAAAAAAATTGCCCAAGTTGAGTTTTAATAGATTATGTGCTGTTATTTAATCAGATACGCTATATTTGAAAACAAGAATTAGTTCAGTATTTTAGTAAATGCATTAATTATAGAGATTAGATAATACAGAAATGTAAAATAAAGGAAAAACAAAGAGAAGTAAAGAACATGACAGATTCTTATACCACATGCAAGTGCGTAAATATCAAAAAAAAAAAAAAAAAAAAAAAAAAAAAAGGTAAAAGTTATTCTTAAATTATTTTTTTTTTTTTTTTTTTTTTTTTTTTTTTTTTTATTAAATAAAAAAAAAAAAAAAAAAAAAAAAAAAATTAAAAAAAAAAAAAAAAAAAAAAAAAAAAAAAAAAAAAAAAAAAAAAAAAAAAAAAAAAAAAAAAAAAAAAAAAAAAAAAAAAAAAAAAAAAAAAAAAAAAAAAAAAAAAAAAAAAAAAAAAAAAAAAAAAAAAAAAAAAAAAAAAAAAAAAAAAAAAAAAAAAAAAAAAAAAAAAAAAAAAAAAAAAAAAAAAAAAAAAAAAAAAAAAAAAAAAAAAAAAAAAAAAAAAAAAAAATATAACAATAAAAGAAAAACAGAAACTAAAAAATACCACAACAAAGTACTAAAAAAAAAAAAAAAAAAAAAAAAAAAAAAAAAAAAAAAAAAAAAAAAAAAAAAAAAATATGCTAGTTACATATGTAAAAATTAAATACTAAAAATTTACAATTTACCAAACTTTCAGAAAAAAAAAAAGCAATTAAAAAAAAAAAAAAAAAAAAAAAGGAATATACAAAAGTTTTTACAATTTTTATGCATATTTTATGAAAAAATCCAAAAATAATAAAAATAAACCATATTAAGGATGTTTAAGGGCAAAAAAAGACATGCTGAACATTTCCAAATATAAGCCAATTTGTGTATAACCAAGAGTATATTTTTAGCGCGTTTTTCACGAAGTGTAAAAAAAGCGCTATTAGGATGCAAATTTAGTCTTCATTCCATATTTTGTCATACCTTTTTCTCAGCCAATAAGCAACCGATTGACCTCGGGTTTTCGGCATTTGGTCGCATTTGTGTCCTAGATGAGCCAAATCATATTTAAATTTAATAATTTTTTAATTTAAAAAAAATAATTAAATTTTTTTTTATAGTACTACTTTCTGTTAGTTAAAAGTTCATTAGTTGCATTATTGTAAAATAAAACATGTGAAAAACGTGCTAAAATTACTTGGCCATGCCAATGATTGATATCTTGTTTCTTTAAAATTTTTTATCCTATATTCAAAACTTGTAAATCAATTGGGTTGATTTTGTAATTTTCAAACATATTGCAAAAAAGTGAAAATTTATCAAGCATGTTAAGTGCTAACGAAGATAGTTTTATTTCTAATAAGACTATTAAAAGCCAGTACATCCACCCCCATTCATTTGTTAACATGTACATTATCTATGCTTGTGTAATTTTCTGCACCATTTGTTTTTGTTTGGGAAATTAAAGGGAAGAGAAATTCATAAAAATTTCATTTCAAATTACAATTGTTACTGCCTGCTGAAAATTCTAGTAACAGTATGGCTGATAGGCATTTCTTTGTAAACAACCAATTTTGAGAGTGTAGGGGGAAAAGTAGTCTTAAGGAAAATGCCAAAATTTAAAAAAGGCAGCACATTATCCTTGATATATGTTTCATAGGTAGAGGAAAAATTCATCACTAATGATTTATTTTTAATAGTGTTGCATTTTGAAATTATGCTATGACACACTTGATAACAGAACTTAAAATACTGAATTTTGGTTAAGTGATGAGGACTACACCTCATCTGTCACCCTACTCTTTAAATTACCACACCCAGCCAATGTGAGAACTTTGAACATCAAAGACTTTTTTTTGTGTGCATCAACTCCTCTAAAAGAGGGTCTTAACCCTCTTGCTGTGCATCCTGCAATTTCCATGGGCAAAGTACACGTAGCAGATGTAGCACTACACAGCAAGAGGGCTAAAAATCACTAGGATTCCTTCCCATAATAACAATGCTAGTCTCATGATCATGATCACTCAGTTACAGTAGCTACAATGCTTTTGCCCCACAATGATCACTCACATTCAGATATCTTAAAGAGAGAATGAGAGAATTTTACTAATTAATTAGAAATTCAGATTCTGGACATCAACTTTGAAGGATTTATACGAATTTCTAAAAAATACTTTTGAATTAATATTGCATTCAAAACACTTAAAAAGTTAAAAGATTAAAACTGCTTGTGCATGGCTGATGAAAAATGTAAAAATTAATTGTTTTTCCTAAACTTTCCCGAGATTAGCAGATCCATATAAAAGTTAACATTCATATATTAGCTTTAAGTTTCAAAAATTCTTGGTTTAAACACAACACATATTTTCTTATATGACAAATAGTGGCAGAAAATACAAATTTCTTATATTAGAAATGGTTTGTCATTTGACTTGACCACAAAATATAAATTAAAAATATAGCTAATCAGTATGACCTGTCTTTGATATTGAAAAGATTGCAAATCTGCCCCAAAAAGATGAATTTCAGAAGGACCTGCTTCAACCCAGTAATGATATGGGGAGCACTATAGTGAACTTGCTTTGATTTCTTCAAGTTGGAGCAAGAGGAACAACAATTAATAGGAAGACTATACTCAAGAATTGGCATAATGAGTACAAAATAAGTAGTTCTATAAGTAAATCATTAGTAACTTGCTGGTAGGGATTAGAGAGAGTTACCAGCAATATATTTAAGAATGTTGAGATGTTTCCTACTTACTACTCTGAAGCATTCAATTATAACTGTGATTGATAATGTCAATTAACCTTTGTTTCCCTTTAGTGTCAAATTTTCAAGCATTTGACAGTGAAAATGATCAGATCAAGGGGATTTGCTCAGGTCCAAGATGGCTACCAAAAAAAGTAATTCCCGCATGGTAAAAGATTTGGCCAACCCTACATCTCCGAAATTAGAACTACAACAATTATGGAAGGCATTACTAGCTCTTTTCAAGATGGAGGTATTCTCTCATGTAAAGTTAAGCCCACTTGTAAATTGATTATGGGCAACTAAGTCGATGGTTGCTGATTTGTCATTTGGGAAAGACTGCCCATCGACTACTTGGAATCGCAGGTTTTGGACTGATCCTGTTGCTTGATGATTTTGACCGTCCTCTAAAGTTTTGAGAAAGAAGATCTAGCATCAAATTTACTGCACATTTCCTTCCCTCTTGCTCTTTTCAGAAATAGGTAAAGGCTAACTTTAACTCTGCATTGATTTTATAACTCAGGTCTTATGTTGTTCTGTCTACCACTAAGAGTTTTAAAAAGGTACTTTTTCCAATCTAGAATAGGTGAAAGGTTAAGAGGAATATGGGCAAAATAAGGAATTTAGCACTTAAGATTGCCTCTAGGGATGCATGCCCTAGCCTTGTGTCAAGGGTAGTTCTTTTTAAGATTGTCCAGCTGCGATTAAAATCAGTCAAAGGTTTCAAATACCAAACAGGTGTCAACAGATTCCCTGAATGCGAATCCCAATTAGCCTTTTTAATAAGTGCCAAAATTTTCCCCAATTGATGATGACTCTGTCATTTCCTAAATTCTATATTACATGTAAATGATATGCTTCTTAATTTTTGAGGACTTTTTTTGGAATCAATTAAACAGAAGTAGCATATGAATGTATTGTGCATATACATATAGGAATTTTAACAAGAATCAATGCAATAAAGAATCAGCAATTAGACTTGCTGGTAGGGATTAGAGAGTGTTACCAGCAATATATTTAAGAATGTTGAGATGTTTCCTACTTTACTACTCTGAAGCATTCAATTATAACTGTGATTGATAATGTCAATTAACCTTTGTTTCCCTTTAGTGTCAAATTTTCAAGCATTTGACAGTGAAAATGATCAGATCAAGGGGATTTGCTCAGGTCCAAGATGGCTACCAAAAAAAAGTAATTCCCGCATGGTAAAAGATTTGGCCAACCCTACATCTCCGAAATTAGAACTACAACAATTATGGAAGGCATTACTAGCTCTTTTCAAGATGGAGGTATTCTCTCATGTAAAGTTAAGCCCACTTGTAAATTGATAATGGGCAACTAAGTCGATGGTTGCTGATTTGTCATTTGGGAAAGACTGCCCATCGACTACTTGGAATCGCAGGTTTTGGACTGATCCTGTTGCTTGATGATTTTGACCGTCCTCTAAAGTTTTGAGAAAGAAGATCTAGCATCAAATTTACTGCACATTTCCTTCCCTCTTGCTCTTTTCAGAAATAGGTAAAGGCTAACTTTAACTCTGCATTGATTTTATAACTCAGGTCTTATGTTGTTCTGTCTACCACTAAGAGTTTTAAAAAGGTACTTTTTCCAATCTAGAATAGGTGAAAGGTTAAGAGGAATATGGGCAAAATAAGGAATTTAGCACTTAAGATTGCCTCTAGGGATGCATGCCCTAGCCTTGTGTCAAGGGTAGTTCTTTATAAGATTGTCCAGCTGCGATTAAAATCAGTCAAAGGTTTCAAATACCAAACAGGTGTCAACAGATTCCCTGAATGCGAATCCCAATTAGCCTTTTTAATAAGTGCCAAAATTTTCCCCAATTGATGATGACTGTCATTTCCTAAATTCTATATTACATGTAAATGATATGCTTCTTAATTTTTGAGGACTTTTTTTGGAATAAATAAACAGAAGTAGCATATGAATGTATGTGTGCATATACATATAAGGACATTTTACACAAGAAATCCCCCCCCCCCAATGCCAATTAAAAGTAATCAGCAAAATTTGTTTTTGAAAAATCGTCTTTATCGCATAAAATTTTAAAAACAAAGCAGCTAATATTTTTTTTAATTGAAAATCTACACCATTAAAGGTATTACTAAATAACTTAATAACCATTTAAAAATATGCCTCTTCAATTTGAACGTTAAGAAAAACAAATTTATATTACCAATATTTAATTCAAAACAAAGGCTTTTAAAATGAAAATAAATCGTACATTTTATCATTATGTTATTAAGAGCAGAGACTTTTAAAAAAATGTTGAAATACATGTTCGTTTAAATGTTTTTTTAAATATTTCCAAAAAATCAATAACATTTAAACATATAAAATATTTGTTTCCACATATTAAAAATAATAAATTGCTTCAATAAATGTGTAAGAAATTATTTTAAATATGCTTTCTAAATGGACCATAAAGCATTTTCATCTGTTTTACAATTTTACCACATCAATGCCCCCCAGATAAAATTATTTCAAAAACTCCCAATTTCAATAGATAAATAATTTTATAAAGCAACACAGGATCAAGCTTATTGCAGAAATTAGCAGCAAAAACTTTACTTACCTTCTAACAAGCAATCTTTGGTGCATTTGGGTAAAGCACATTGGTATGGAAGATTACAATATGTATAAGGTAACTGACAGGAATTTTCTGAGTCCTTACCAGATGAAAAATCACTATCTTCTTGCCTTAAACATTTCTCACATTGCTGATGGTCACTGGCTGTATCTTCAGAGCACTTATGAGAATTAATGGTATCTTTGTATGGTGAGTCTATACTTTGCGCTAGCGACCCATGATTGGAAGACTGGGGTGAAAATTCACTGCTGGCAGGTCGCGATTCTGATTCAGAAGGCATGATTTTTTCTGCATTATCAACCTGTACTTTAGCTTTATGTGCACTTTGTGAATTATGATGATCAATGTCATTGTGGATGCTGTCTAGTTTTGATGAGAGATCCAGTGGAGTTTCTAAGAAAAAATAAAATTGTTCATATTTTTAATCAGTTACAAATAATTCAAAATGAGCATTTAAGATTAAACAGATAATTGAACAGTACATTCATTGATTATGGTGATTCTTTGGTTTTCTAATGAATAGTATCTGTTATTTTAGACAAATTTTCATCTTTTTACATTTTGATTTTGTTTCAAGCCCATTTAAAATAATTATGTTTGTTTTGGTCAAATTATGTAAAGGTTTCTAAAAAGTTTAAAACAGTATATACAGAAAAAAAAAAAAATCGGCATCTTGACATTTTTAAAACCAAAGTTGGATTTAAAAACTCCTTTTCTGCCAACATACTTGTAAGAAATTAATCAAACATGGCTTAACTCAAGCCTAAACTCAACAGCAAGCAAAATTGTATTTTAAGTTTTAATAATAAGAAATTTTCATTTTTCTGCTAAACAAATTAATATTCCAAGCATACACTTTTGAGATACACATTTTTTTTAAATACAAGCATAATTACTTACAGATGTTTATAAAAAAAAAAACTTTATTGTTAATATGCATATATATTTTGTTTCATTGGCTTTTATTTACTTATTCAGCATTTAAAATCTACTACCAAAATGGAAATTTTCTACATAGTTTTGAAGAAGTATTTATAAAGGGAATAAAAAGAGTCAATAACTGCATTTTTAGGAGCATATTTTTAATCCAAAATCCATATTGTTTATCCAAAGATAAACAATTTAAAAAAAAATCTGTTCATACAATCATATTTTATAAAAATTCAAAGAAAATCATTGAAGCTATATTGGAACTATCCATTTGAAATGGAAAAATAACCACATTAAATTTTAGTGCATTAGAAAAGGAGTCAATTAATAAGTTATATTATAAAAATTTTTCAATAAGAGAATATCACAGATTTCTTACAAATGAATCAAATGAAATTAATAGCATTTGTATGTGTGTGTGTGTGATTAAAAAAAATTACAATTCTGTCTTTACCAGAAAAATTACACAATTATGTGAATGAGTACTTGAAAACTGTAAATGATACATTTTCTTCATGAAATACCATTGTATCTGATCTATTAACAATTTCAAAATAAAGTTATTTTAGTATTAACCAATCATTTAGTCTTAAGTCTTATCATTTTGAGATTGCCTAATTTAAACAATTTTCAATTATTTTCATTGGCATATACATAAAGTTTTTCATTTTTTGTTTGTTTGAAAATTAGGAATAAGTTTACTCTTTCCATTAGAAAAAAATAAATAAATTTTAAAATTGCAATGAATTTAAACAGAATACAGAATATACTAATACACATCTCCTTCACCCAAATGCAACATTATTAACCATCTAAAAAAATAGTTCAAATTCTTAAAAGTAGTAACTTTAATTGAGCCCCAGCTAATTTTTTTTACAACGGAAATAAGGGAAATGAAATAATATTCATGTATTTGGGCAAACAATTTCCTTCAAACTTAGTACATCGTTATAAGTATTAAAACTTTAAAATTAAATTATGTAATCTTTAAAGTCAAGTACTCAAATGTATAAACTTATCTTTATTTAGTGAAATATTTTAAAATTAGGATATAAATATGTAACACTAACAAAGAACATAACATTGTTAAAATGAAACATGGCACTTACATTAATAAAATAAACATCTCTGTTTTTGTATTAAAGTGATGTTGCATTTTATAATACAGACTTGCACAAATACTTGTTTTTCCAGTAATATATTTTAGGCTAACACTAATCACAGTAACTTAGTCATCAACCTGTGTTGTTTTTATTCATGCTGAAATATACCTAGAACTTTATCAAGAAAATTTTCTAATTACAAGACCATAATTGATTTAATAACAATTAAATAACTGCTTAATTTCATTCATTATCAATTTAAAACCATTTTTAAAATTCATACATTTTAAAATAAGATTTTTTTGCAGTTCTCGAAAAAATGTAATAACAAAACTGAAGTAAAAAGCATAATATTAATTAAATTCTAAAAAAAACATTTAAAAAAAACATAAGCATGTTAAGATGCTATATCGTTACTTAACCAGCATTTAAAATAATAATTATACTGAAAATAAGTATTTCCTCTAATTTGAGTTTTTCTCTCAATATAAAGAATTAAATTTTTTAAACAAAAATTTTAATTTTATTATAGATTACAATTCTAAAAGTTAAATTAATATAACAGTACCCAACTCACCGAATAAAAGTGTTTTAAATTAAGCTTTGAAAATTTTCCAAAATATGTGAAAGTACAGAATTTACAAATAACTTAACCTCTTAACTGCCAATTAAAAGTTACACTATTCACTTCCCAGTTTCAATGTTTTTCAAATAGGTGTGTGTATTGGGAGAAAAGAAAAAGCATAAATAAGCAAATACATCTCAAATACTGTCAGTTATTTTACTACATTCCAAAGCCTTCAAAATAATTTTACAGACAGAAGCGCAAAGAAAAGGGCTATATTTTGGAAAAGCATACAAATATATACATATGCCAGGGATAATTACTGCACTGGCTGAGCAAGGTGTATGGCCTAAATATATGACAGCGGCAGTTAAGAGGTCAATACATAAAACTTGATAAACACAATATATACAAAGAGAGAAGCTCAGTTTCACGTTTAAAGTATTATTTATAGATAGTTTATAAATAAACCGTAAGTGTTCTTTTCTACCCCTATATATAAGTACATATTATATATAAATTTATAAACATACCTTTTGAAGGACTTTTTAAATCAACAACAGAAATGGGTGATAATGAACAAGGGGATGTCCTCATTGGATATGTCATATTTGACCGTTTACTCCACTGTTTTGATAATGAACGATTGGAATGACTTGTATGAGGTTGATAACACAGACTTTTTACACAAGTTTTATTGTGACTCAAGGCACTTTTATGATTAAGCACTTCTTGCTTATATGGAGAAACATCACTCGCATGATTGGGAGAGTTTTTTCCTCCAAGCATACATATGTTTTTTGAGGCACTATCATTCACAGTACAGTGATCTGAAGAAATATTACACCCTTTCATCTCACTCTTCACCCAACACATGTCTGAATCACATTTTGGGTCACCAACAGAATTAAAATTACTAACTGAGTCTAATTTTGCATCTGCTTTTGAGAATCGAGAATTAGAAAGAACCGGGGATATGTAGCCTTCACTGGTTTTTGATGAAGCATCATCCACCTCAATAGACTCCTGACCATCGGCAACAGGTGGTGTCCAGGATGAGCTACAGAGAGGAAAATCATATTCAGATTTCAACTTAGCTTTTTTAACAGCAGAAGGATCACAGTCTGATAGTTCGTTTGGTGTAGAAGATAGCTCTTCTGTTTTCTTTTTCAGTTTATGGACATCAGGATTAACCACAAAAGATTCATCCTGTATACACTTTTTCTTTTGTCGATCTTTTTTAATATTATTAGAATGTTTTGGTAAGTCATTTGACTGTACCCATTGGCACTTGGTTCCAGAGCCACTGTCTTGCTGGGCATTTAATTTAAGTACTAAACGTCCTCCTATAATACAAAATAGGAGTTTTAAATACAACGAAAAATAAGAACCATTAATTCATGCATTGAAATGAATAAAAGTGTAAAAATTCTATTTAATATATTTTCATGTGGATAATAAATTTCTCAAAACTTAATTCACCAAGATTTTTACTGTGTGGTTTAATTTTTTTTCTCACATGGAATCAATTAACAAATAATTAAGATACCAGGATTTTTTATGCATCATTATAACCAAGAAATTAAATCTTATAATAAATTATCTGACACAACACATTATTGTAAGTAAACAAGTATAGTAATGTGTGTGAAAAGGACCCAGGTTTTTAATTTAAAAATCATGTTTTTATTGGGGGAAAAAAAAGAAAATATTTAATTTCAATAACAAAAATCATTTGCCGTCCATCATAGATACCTTTGTAGCATAGCAGAATTGTTACAAAATACATATGCACATCAAAATTTTGACAAATGTGCGTCCTTATACACATGTATATATTCAAGTACATCAGGGGTGTCAAACTCAAAAGCTAACTTGGGCCAAGCAAACAAGGTTTAACTTTAGGTGGGCCATAAAAAAAAATCAATATTCATAGAAACTTAAGTTTATTTTGAATAATATATTATAATAAAAAAAAAAAAAATTAATGTCCATATTCTGACATTTGACATCTCTTTTCTGCTGCTATCTTTCCAATTTTGGGAGATTTTTCTGAATTTTATTATGTATTATTGTGTGGGGTTTTTTGGCCGGGCGGCAAAAATACTCATAGTGGGCCACATGCAACACGCGAGTTTGACATCCTTGATGTACATGTTTCCTTTACACATTTTAGTCTTTAAAAAAATTCTTTTATGGCAATAATTATAAAATTTTTACTTTTCAGATGCTAGCACAAACAGAATTTTTAGCAGAAAATGCATTTGAAGCCATCTTACCTAAAAAAAATTTCAAACTAGCAACAGTTGATGAAGCTGTAACTATGTCATTTTCATTTACAGACATCTTCAACTCTGCAGGTATTGCTCTGCAAGGGTCAGTGACTCTGGTATTTTCTAAAAAATTAATTGCATCTTTTGGGGGATCATCTGGAACAGAACCTTCGGGCACAACTTCATCTGGCAAAACCTCTGCTTTTATACAATCCTAAGATTTACAAAAAAAAATTTTTGAATCAAATTTTAGTAATTTTTACGGATTAAAAAAAAAAAAAAAAAAAACGAACATTAACAAATATTATTTCATTTACTAAAATCATATCACTTTTTGAAGGAAAGAAAAGTATAAGGTAAAGTTTTCCAGTAACTAATATTAAACAAATGAAGAAAAAAAAAAGCGCATCACTTTTTACAAACACAAAACATTCTTCTCCATGATCATAAGCAATGTAAAACCATTTTATTTTCTCAAAAATACTTTTTAATTATCTCCGAATTTACATTAAGTAAACAAATACAACAAAAACAGAAAATCAAATCTGAAAAATAAAAAAAATAGAGCAAACTGAAATTCAACACTTGTACCTTTTCTTCTTTATAAGAAGTTGAACTTTCCAATTCTTTTTTGGGTGAAATTTTGCCAGATGTTTCTGCTTCAGATGAAGCTTCCAGTTTTTCATTTTTACCTTCATAGTAATATTCTATAATACTTTTTATAGGTTTCCATGGTAACTAATGAAGAAAAATCAACTTTAAGTTATAACATTAAATACCCTTTCAAGCACATATTTTGTAATAATCAAAAGAAAAGATTTAAAAATATATTTATAAATAAAAAAACTTCATTCATTAAACTTACTTATTGAAACTATTTAATAACTATATAATTATAATTTGAAAAAGATTAATGTTTTCATATATATGAAATACCACATGAAATGAATTAAGAATAATTTAAAAGTGGAAAATAATAAAAAAAATAAAAGGTTCTTTAGTAAATTCCTTTGCAAGAAGATTTTTCATATGAAATAAGCTCTCATTTTTCGAGATAAAGGAAAACATATGCAAGATTTTGAGGAATGCACATAAGCAAAAAATGTGCTAAAGGGCATTTTATTCTTTAAGTCAAATTTATTTTATATGCAGGGTGGCCATAATTAAACTGCAAGTGTTCCAGGGGTTCTGGAGAGAAAACTACTGGGAATATTCCAGTGAAATTTGGGATCTACACGTTTCAGAACACGCACAAGTCAATTATGTAAGGAAAAAAATTAATCATTTTCACCCGATAGACTGTGCTATGCCATGTTTCAATGCTTAGCAACGGCATATATGCAAATTTTAAGACCATCGAACAGTATAAAAATAAGATCATACTGAATAATGGCAAATCATTACTCTGAATAAGAAAGAACGTGCATTGTTAGTTAAGATATTATATCAGAATGGTAGCAATTATTCAGCTACTCTGAAAGAATACTGGCTTATGAAACGATTAAGAAGAGGTTCAATCAGTGTTCCAATGGATTGAAAAATATGATTTCTAAATTTGAAGAAACAGGAGAATATTGGGCATTATTCCAGGCACAAGAGGGCGGTGCGAGTCCCGTAAACCCAGAAAGAGTGCTACAAATTGATGACGCTATTGCTACTACGAGTAGCAATTCAGGAGCCAGTATGATGCAGCAAGTGAGCGCATGAAGTGTGGCCCGGACACCATCTCTTCCCTGGTCAACTGTGCATAAAGTGCTGCGCCACATTCTTCGGCGTTATCCGTATAAAATTAAAATGCTTCAAGCATATGGCTGCATCTGATGGTTCGCATATTGAGCACATATGTGATAATTCCACTGAATAAATAATGGTTTGATTGTTTTCCAAAGCATCTTTATGGATTGTTTAATTAGTGATCTTAATTTACTTTAATTTTTGATTTCATGATGCTGTAAAAATTTAATTACTGAAGCAAATTGTATGAAATTTTGATAAACTGTAAATGTTGTTTTATATTGTTTATGTGCCTCTTAGAATGTCATTATGCTCTGTGTATCGGTTTTAGAAGTTGTATATGCCACCGGTGAGCGTTGAAATACGGTAAAACGCCCTCTATCATGTGAAAATGGCGAATTTTTTTCCTTGCATATTTGAATTGCTCTTGTTCTGAAATGTGTAGATGCCAAATTTCACTGGAATATTCCCGGTAGTTTTCTAATCCAGCACCCCTTGAACACTTGCAGTTTAATTATGGCCACCCTGTGTATATTCAAAATCTTCTAATCAATATATATTTTCTAATTACTTTTGAAAGAAATTTTTCCTTTAAACATTTATTTCATATCTGATGAGCTACTAACAATTCATTCTCTATAACAAAGTCATCTCGATTTTTCAATATAATATGCATTCTTGCTGTTATTAAACAAGAATAATATATAATCAGACCCCAATTTAACAAATTGTTCTTCTTCCTTGATTAAAATGAAGGCCAAAACCCATTCTTTTTAATAAATAGCAAACCCTGAATCAGCAAATTATTTCAGCAGTTAGAAAAAATTTTTTATTAGAAAAAATTGGATTTTTTTCAATGATATGTTATTTTTTGTCCAGAACAATAAAAGACTTTTCCTGAAAGCAGCAAATGTTGAAGACCATTATTAAGCTTTATAGATGCAGAGATGAGTCATGAGTGTAACCTATCTTGTGAGTCATGAATAGGACAGGATATTCTTTTCTTATCTCATCCCAATCTACAATGCAGGGGATATTTCAAGATTTTAACAATTATGATACACTTGATGACAGATTGCCTATCTGTGCAAATGAATAAGAAAAATTGATTTGTCAGACCGATTTTAATGCAGAAATCAATGATCCAAATTGTTACACTTCCCTCTTGTCAAAAATGTTACATTTTCCAATATTTTACTTCATTTGGAAACTGTGAAAACATTTCTATCTCTTATGCAACAACCTGTATGTAAATGATGCAGTATTTTCTTCTTTGCATAGAGTAGGAATCAAAAAGATTTTCAAACATCTATTAGTCAGTATTGTAAAATATCTGATTAACTGGTACATAAAAGTATTTTTTTGCTAAAAGAATTTTCAAAAGGTAAATAAAAATAATTTGTATTTTGTTAAGACCCTGATATAACAAGTAACCCTGAATTAACAAACAGAATGCTCAGTCCCAATGAATTCGTTAAATCAGGTCCTACATATAGTAACTTGTTTAAATTCTTTATATTTAACATCTTCTGCTTTAAAAGAGAGAAAGTAAAAAAAAAATAAATAAACAAAAAGTTTAATTTTATACTTGACATTATACTAACTTAACAATTGTTTAATACTTACACATCATCGCAGCCTATTGGCGACATTTTATGAAATGAAGCATATGATTGCCAATTCAGTGCATACAACACATGTAAAATTGGTGTTGGCAGGTTTTCTTAAGCCTTGGTGATTATTGCGATAATACACAAGTACCGATTGTTTTTATTTTTTGATAGAAATTTTGCAGTAACAAAGCACAACACTGAATTTTATATTTTTTATTATTTATATACCGTTCCTTTCTTTTAGTTTCTATAATCATTTCATTTAATAAGTAATTTTTATTTATTCCGGTCTACTTTCATGCAAAAATCTGCTTTGTTACTTGGAAGAATAATAAAACAAACTTCGGAGTTGATGTCAACTAATTTATCAAATAAATATAGAAAATAATAAAGATGGTATTTGTGCAGTTCAACTATTGAGAAGATGAACCCCCTCCTCAAATGGGCTGTATATTGGCCCTCAAGCCTTTGCGGACATGACAAATCCCCAAAGTGTGAAAGCCATTTCAAAGGTAGCACTATCCTAGTGACTGCTCTTGCTACCAAATTTTTCATGCTTAAATTAATTTTTAATTCAGGCTCTCTTTGCAAGCTAAGCATTGCCATGATTTAATTTTGCTGAGAGTACCAGAGACAAACGGATACTCAAGGGATTTTTTACAAACTACATAATCATATAACATGCATGCCTACAATTTTGGCCATCCAGAAAATCTATAGATTCCAGCTGGAATTGAACCTGCAACCTTGGGCTTATGAAGTGAGCATGCTACTTCTGAGCTATCAAGCTGACAAAAATTGATGCAATAAACAAAAAAAGAGTTTTAAGACAAGAACACAAGGAAAAGCACACAAACAAGAAAAGTTTCCTTAACACAAATGTCCTCACTATGAATAAAACTAAGCATAAGGAAAACCAAATTATTCATGAGAAATTTTTAAGAATAAAATTCTTACATATTCTTTTTTAATTGCACCAAAGTTTTTCCCACATGCCTCTAGAGCTTGAGCAAAAAGTTGAGCTTCAGATGGAGACCAGTCACTTGTTGCTGTACTTTTAGATGATTCACCAGATGAAGAAGGACGAGCTACTTTGCAACCATCATCATGATGACAAGGATGGTGGGAGGTAACAAATTCAGACTGTTAAACAAGAATTACAATTAATACAGAAGAAAAATATATTTTAAAATAGAAAATAAGTAAATTATTTCTAACCAATATATGAAATCTTAAAATGTAAAACAAAGAAAACAGTCAAGGAAAAATATCTACCATGCACTACCACCTAGTATTTATACTACAATAAAAAAAGTATTGTTAAGTCATGAAATTACATTCTTTAAAGGGGGGGGGGCATAGAGATAAGAATTCTTTTTTACAACTTTCTCCTAAATTTGTAATACCATCATTGAAAACTAAAAACTAAAATTTTATAATTTTTTATGTATCAATTTTAATGGAATATTTTAACAATGATGACAAAAATGAAATATTTTATGCTATTTTTATCACACATTTTATGCTATTTAGTTTTCATACAACCTTATTTATGAACTCCAAAATAAAATTTTGATTTACATTACTATAATTTTTTTTGGAAGTATTCTATTAAAATAATGTAAGACACACAATGTCAAATAACAGCAAAAATGATTGGTTATAATGTTAAAATCACTTGTAATTTAATATGCTTCTAAATTCTTGACAAATAAAATTGGTTATATTTTTGACATTTTTCTAAAACATCTTGTAAAATTAAATTGAATAATTGCCATTAAAAATCAATGCAAGAGTAATTTATTAATTAAGAATATTAACAGGAGGAATCGATTAGATGGAAGTAAAAATGCTTTTATTTTCTTCATATTCTATAACTGTTTTATATAACAAAGTCCAACAGGCTTGAGATAAAACTTAAACATTAAAATACCTGCATGCAGGAATGAATAAATTGATAACTATTCTAATGATACTTCATACATTCTTATGAACTTCAACTTAACATTTTTTTTATCACATTTAAAACCAAGATTATTGCAATTCTTTGGTTGTTAAACAATTTTAAAGAACATTTATTTAAAATATAAAATATGAATGTTTAAACAAATATAAACAACTCACTCATGAGTTTTTTTTATTTCTATAAAATGAAAAAAAAGTCTTTCATACCAATCCTTTAATTGCTGACTGTAAAGAATTGTCTGATTTTTCAGAAGGTTTAGGGCTATCTAAAGATTTAGAAAATAATCCAATGCCCCTAAAGAGAAAGAAAAGCATGGGATGATTTTTAAATTAATCAAAAAAAAAAAAAAACTTATACAGATGTTAATTTTAAGTAATACATACAGTAATGTAATACATAAGTAATAACAGTTTCAATAATTTGAGTTATTTATAAAATCTAGGCTAATAAAATAAAAATTAAAAAAGTTTTTATTTTATAAAGAAATATACATTATACGAAATCTTTAAATAAATTTCAGTGTTACATTTTATTAACATATGTTATTGTTAAGCAATTTTTATTTTCCTTTGAAAATTCAATAATTCAATGTAGGCTTGGTCTTGTTTAAAGAGAGAACTCAGATTACCAAGACTCTATTATATTATCTCATTCAGAATGATGTAATATTAATGAAACATTTTCCCAAAAGTTTTAACACATACATTTTACGAACTTTTTTACACCGGACAAAATTTATAGGATTTTTAAATTATTAAATATGAATAACCATCCCCCCTCCATGACATAAATACTAACATTTATAAAAATAAATCAAACATTTAAAATACTTCTAAATACTAACTTGGCCATAGACAAGTACTCCTCTAGAGCTTGATCACTTAATTGATCTGGTTTCCATTTTAGAGTCTCCAATTCCTCACTTTTTCTTCCATCTTTCTGACCTACATAGAAAAAAATACATATTTTTAGAAATATTAACAAATGAAATAGACAAATTTATCTCTTATTGCTAATTTCTACAAATTCAGAACTATGATTTCATAAAAAAAACTTTAGAATAATAACAGTATTAAATTAAAAAGTTTTGAAAGACTAAAATGCAAAAATCAAAGGATGTTTTTAAAAATAGGAGGTAAAATTTTTTTCTTTTAATAAATGTTTCATTTTTGATGAAAACAGGCAAATAGACGTAATATTGAAAAATGTTAATACAAATAGTGTCAAAACAATTGTTTACCTGGCTTCAAAAGTGGCGGTATCGTTGCTTGATATTGCCTTCCAACTCTTATTCTATTTCTATTTTTGTTTTTGGCTTCATAATCCCAATAAGAATCAAACTCAGCATCTAAAAAGCAGAACATAAATAAGTTATTTTTCTGAAAATATCCCAGTATAATTAAAATTTTATATACTTAATGCATAATGTAAGAAATAAGACTTTTCATTGAAAAAAAATTAGCAAGTTTAATTGTATTTCACACAACAGAATTTGATTTCCTAAAATAATTCCTAATAATTGTAACTGAATTTTGTGAATGACTATTTTATATTCAGTGTTACACAGTAAGTACTTTTATAACACTTTACCTTTACAAACATATATTAAAAACTATACAAAGCATTTAAAAAACAAAAATAGTGCACATGGGTAATTAATGGTCTTTGAATATATTAAGGTTTCAGTTTACTTCATTATTAAAAGTATAAATTTTCAAAATGCTTATTTTGAATCAAATATTAATATATTTATATGTGCAGATATACAGAAGTACAATTAAGTAAACTACATGTATTTAAGAAACACTTTTTGGGTTTTGTTTTAGTGCTATTTTTTATAAAGAGAGAATTAATTCAATGAAATATAAGATCAATTCAAAAAGAAACAAAAAATAAATTAAATGCAATTTGAAATTTAAAAAAAAATTCAATCAAGTACAGCAATATTAATTGAAATGACTTTCAAAAATAGCTATACACAACATACTATTAATATTTAATAGCAAGAATGACATTTATATGTACTATAATTTCTCAAATGACCATCAAATTCAAAATTTTTTTTTCTCCTTTTGAATATATCAAACTCAAATTTTATTTTAAAAAAAATCATCTCTACATCAACATTTTTTTAATTTAATGAAAGGGTTTAGAAACATTTTTAAAAAAATCAGGCAACTCTTTAAAAGTAAAATAATTTTTTCCCCTTTTTGATTAAATTTGAAGGAAATAACTTATTCCTGATTACTACAAAAGAAAAGGAGAAGAAAATGCGGAGTTTAATGCAGCTTCAAGATAAACCATCATTTAAATTAAACAAGTATTAACTGCTTTTCAATAATTGAATCAAATTGTAATTTTCATGACTATTCTTGTTTAAATCTTGCATTCTAAGGTTACTTTTTCTTTTGGAATATCTAAGAGATACACATACCTATGCAGTTAGACATCAGTGATATAACTTATAACTGTGCCACCATATTACTATAGTCCCAAGTTCAAAGAAAAAAAGTCCCCATCTTTTAATACAGAGGTTATTTACAATTTTTTTAAAACAAGTTTTATAAATAATTTAAAAAAATGTAAAATATGAGGGAGAAAATATCTGATAACTTATTTAAAAGAAATTATTTCCCTATACTTTCGAATTTAGTCTTCTTTCAAAATGGTGGGTATAAATAAATTATGATACTCTCTTCACAAGAAATATTCTTATTTTTAATTAAGCACACACACACACACATTTTTTTTGTGTGAAACTCACAATATAAAAATTTCTAAGTGAAATATAATTGGAAAGAAAAAGTCATCAATTCTATATGGGACAAAAAGCCTTCAAATGATACATTAGAAAGTTGCATGCCTTTTTTAATAATTTTTAAGTCAAATAAATCTATCGCAGCAAGAAAAACTCTATTAATGTATAATTCAATTACCAACATTAAGAGAAACAAAAATAATAATAAAACAAAATTCATAACTTAAAAAAGCTAACAAGATATCAATCACTGGCATGGCCAAGTAATTTTAGCGCATTTTTCACATGTTGTATTTTACAATAATGCAACTAATAAACTTTTTACTAACAAAAAGTTTACTTTAAAAAAAAATTAAATTTTTTTTTAATTATTAAATTTAAATATGATTTGGCTTATCTAGGGCACAAATGCGACCAAATGCCGAAAACAAGATGTCAATCGGTTAATTATTGGCTGAGAAAAAGGTACAACAAAATATGGAAGGAAGACGAAATTTGCGTCCTAATAGCGCCTTTTTTACACTACGTGAAAAACACGCTAAAAAGTAATGTTTACCAACTTTTTTAAAGTATACGGCTCAATACTAGACACTTTATGAAGTCATGTATGAAAAAGATTTAGAGGGAAATAAATAAAAAAATGCATTATCATCCTTGATGAAGGAAATGACTGTCCCCAAAAAGGTTCACTTACTATTAAAAATGTTTTGGGAACAAAACGAAAATTTCAATAAAGGCCTTATGGCTTTTGCAGGTTTCTTTTACAAAAGGAAAAGTGAAAAACAATGTGAAAATTAACTCATTCTACTATGAAGAAAATGAAACTGGGCATCAAAATTATATTGTGCAATTGATATCCATTCATATAATGCCACACTAAAAAGTGATACTAGTTACCAGAGAATGTACTAGGTCTGCAGTGGTAATTACCAACCCACAACCCCATTAGAAAGAAAAAACTAGGAAGAAAATATTTGAATCAAATATTTGCAATAGAAATTTCATTCCTTTGTCCCGATAATTTTCAAACAGTGAAACTATCAATTATATTTCCATAGTATTATTGCGTTCCTTGAAAAAAAATGACACAAGTATCATAAATACCCATGCAAAGTCCGCTGAAACTGGATTATATCTTTTGTTGGCTGAAAAGTACGAACCTACTACGATTGCCAGATTCAGTAACATTCTGAAACAAGAATGACAAGCAATATGATGGAAGTATTTTGAAAGGCACTGCTATCTTAGAAAGCACTATGTAGACTTTATATTATCAGATTAAACATTTAAAAAACTAAAATTTACATTTTAAATAATAAAAAAAATTGCTTTATTAAATTTATATTTTAATGTAACTAGATTATATTGAAACTTAAAAAATCTGTCATAACACGTCAATGATAAACATTTTTAAAAACTTAGTAAAAATGGAAAAACTTTTGGATTTTTAAATTTTTTTTCTCTTTAATCATTATACTAACAGTTTCTTTTCATGTTCAAAACAAAAATCATTTTAATTAAAGGTATTTTCATTATTCACAATTTTTAATATCTGAAGTTTAGGATAACTAAAAAATAATTTATAACAATTGTCAATACTTAAGAAACAAAAGACATCTTAAAGACATAAAAGTCATACCTAAAAATATTAATTTTGAAATTGAGTATAACATTGTTAAATTAACCCCAGGTACTAATCAATAGTCAAAGTAGATGTTTACTGGGTAAATTTAAGCATGTTATTTTAATTACGTATATGTTTTCTCAATGCAAAAATTTAAAAGGCAATATGTTATACTTTTGCTGTAATGATGCTTGTAGCCTTAATGATGCTATATTTGAGTCCTCTCCCAACATTTGCTCACAATACCATAACATATAACAATGAAAGGAAACATTTCAAAAAATACCTTAAAAGCACATATACTGAAGAAAAAGTTTAGCATGTGGATAATTATCCTTTTGCTGTATTTTGCAAAGAATATTTGAAATAAAAAACACAAACCATATTACATAAGAATATTAGAAACTTAAAATTTTTATACAAAGCGAAATAAAATTAAACATTGATAAATCCTCTTTACAACTATTGTAGGAAAACTATACAATTGAGTAATTTATTTCATTCAATTTAAATATTCTGAATAAATAAATTAAAAGATTAAGCTTCAAGATGTGAAAGAAGTATAAAAATCATGTCACATTTCTTTTTTGTTGAATTGAAATTGTTTAAAAGAATTTCTAGCATAATTTTTATTTATAAAAAAGTCTCATTCATCTTTTAATAAAGAGTAAAAACATTTTTTCCCTTTAGTTTATATTTTGGAAAAATATAATAATAAATTTTATATTACGAACTTTTTGAATTTAAAATAAACACTATTTCTATTTCAAATGGTCAGTTACGCAATTCTATATAATATATATTTCATTAAATTATCTTGATTTTATTCCTGCTATTAATTAGTTTTATCTATATTTAACCCCTTGACATGTGTGCTTGAGTAAATTGGAGCACGCTCAAGAGGCTGAACTGTTCACACTCGAGATACTTCGAGCTGGGTCGTATTTTACATAGCTGTAAATTTTTTCATTCAAATGTAAGCGAGCACCATCTACACTCATGAGACTGATAGTGATTTGTCATGATTTTATAAATGAAGATAAAGGCCATTGTTTCTTATATTTCAATTGTTAAATACCAAATTCTTGTATTAAATATTTGTACAAAAAAAAATGAAGGTAAAAAGAAATTTAGATTTTAGAAGCAAATTAATAGAAAAGACTTAAAAAAACTATCATAGTGATACAAATATAAAAAAAATCGAACAGACCAAAGTCTTCTGGAATTCTACGACTAACCAAAGGTAATTTTCCTAATTTAGTTGAACCAAAAATAAAAAAAAGAAGCTTCTACAAGATACTGCACTGTATGTTGTGCTAAAAGGAATAGCAAAGGTGAAAAGAAAAGAGTTGTTTTATGAGTAATAATTCCAATGTTTGAGGCCATGAAGTTGAGTGGTAGCGGTATCACGCTCCAAGACGCAGGACAGGGATTCAAACCCCAGGCTGGGCAAGGTCGACTCGACCTTCCATCCCTTCAGCGGATTGATAAATGAAATTCAGTTCACAAGCTTGCTTGAGAACTGAACACTGGAGGTTTTGCGTCAGATTGAACACTTGATCGGAGCATCTGCTCATGCACCTCAGGGCCCAAGGTCACGAAAACTGAGCTGGGCACAGTTGGTCTTGGCCCTCATGGGCTGTTGAGCCACTGAGTTAAGTTTTAGTTTAATTACAATGTTGGGCAATGTGCTGCACCTTGCTTCTACATTAAACACACAAATGAAAACTTTGAATATATTTTAAAAATAGGTTCTACTACTACCTCTGTTAAGTGTAAATAAATATTTTTACTAATGGAAATGCTTTCCTCGAAACAGTAATTCGAAAAGAAAGGTAATAAAAGTTGATGTATGTGCAAGTTCAAATATTTGGCTCTTTTCTGTACTTCGATCAATATCCAAAATTTAAATAAAATTTTTGATTTTTACTGTATTTTTGGTCAAAACAAGGTTCTAACATGTGTTTTCTTAAATTAAAAAGATTATTTATTTATTTTTTAAAAAAAATAAGTGTGCATTAAGGGGTTAAACAAGTAAATTCACATGGAAAAAGATGCAATATATCATCAATGTAAATGAACGGTTCCATCTTTCTCAAATGCTTTTAAAAAGATTTATTTCCCTTTGGATTAATTGAAATATCAAAAAAATAATAATTAATAAGGCTTTACATATATATAGCATTATTCTTATTTAAGAACATTACATTTCTTTTCCTTAATGGGTACTTATGTATTATCACCTATTGGCAACATTATATGAAATGAATCACATGATTGCCAATTCAGCACATGTGAAATTGGGGTTACCAACCTGGCAAGTTATCTTGAATGTTGGCGATTGTTGTGTTAATACACAAGTACCCTTTAATGATACATATCAATAGTTTGATAGGCCATGAAAATAAACGTTAATTTTACCATGGGACATATTTAACTTTACAATTAGTTTTCTTTGAAGTTTTCCAGCAAAATTATTGTTAAGAAAAGAATCTATTTTTTCATATAAACAGGTGAATTTAGACATTAAAATTATTTTTTCTTAGAAATACTTATTACTCTAAGACAAGCTTTGTTTGTGTATCATTAATTTCAGATTTTCTCCTATTAATGTAATATTAAAATCTTCAACTAAGAATTAAAAACAATAGTCACACATATGTGATAGTTTACATATTATTAGTATACAATACAGTTAAAGAGCATATAGTGTTAGTTTATAACTTATATGAACAAGAAAATACCAGCAAATAGAAAATCTTAATATATAAAACTAATATAATTTTAAATTAAATTATTATTATAAGAAATTGTATAAATATTATGAAGGTTTATTCTACATAAATATTTCATAACATATATAAATGAAATTAATAAACTTTTGTATAAATTCATTATTAAAATCTGATGGACAGTAACTAAATTTGGTTTTTGGTACTTTACACTTTTACTATTTTTTCTTTTCATAAATTAAATATATTTGAAAAGAATTTTAATGATAACAATCCTTAATATAGCATACATTTTCCATACAAATATTTAACTTACACATAATTATATTTTAATTACTAAATATTTACTTTGAAAGAAATAAAAAGAAAAGATTTTTGATGAAATCAAAGCAAGAGCAAAAAATCAAGTTATTTTTACTTTTCTCACACAAATTGGATAATAAGTTATATCAATTTTTGCATATACGGAAACCAAAAACAAATGGAATCCAAGAGAAAAAAATAATAAAATATAAGGAATGAAATTATATACATTTTAAAAATCCAGTTTTTTGTCGGGGAGTGGGGAAATATTTAATTCTTAAAACAGCTAGAAAAAAATAATAGATTAACAATACCTTAGCATAATGTTCAAGAAACAAATTTTATACAAAAAAAAAGCTTTTTTGATTCTATGAAAATAATATTCTTTAACGAGAAATGACAGCGACTACAGCATCATACTTGAAATGCAACTGATAAATTAATCCCATCTCTTCTAATCCACTGCGAGAACATAATCAGTGGAGAAGGAAAAAAAAACACGCCTTCTGCGATTACAGAAAGCAGTATAATATGCTGTCACGAACTTTAACATAAAACTTTACTGTCATGATTACTAATGGATAAAGAATAAACCACATAAAGAAAATAGTTATGATAATATATACAACACTTCCTTTTCATAGATAAACATAAATATATGCACATTTATATATAATCCAAACAACAAACGAGAAACATAAGAACGGTAGCCGAGAAGTTTAATCATACCTGTGCTGCATTTATCCATCAAAACTGATATTCATTTGTTAAACACAGTTCACACATTGTACTCATAATTCCAAAATTGTTTACTGTTCAGAGAAATAGTTCTAATCATAATTTTAGGATTGTTTTAACCTCTTCAATGTCAATGACTAGTCCACTACTTAACGCATCGGTTCAGACGGGCGAGGTTTTCGGCCAGTTTACGACTGCATAGTTCCAATACAATGCAATCGTAAGAGGAGGCGCTTTCGTCTACAACTTCGACAATTTAACATTTTACAATGACAGAAAAAATAATAAACTATCTGAAAAAAAAATGTCAAGTTAAATATTCAGAAAGGAAGTTATAGAGTAATCAAACGATCGTTTGAGGGAAAAGAAACAATTTTATATTATGAAACATATGTCAGCAATGAATATAGAAAATGCCATTTTACATTACTTTTTATAAAATAAACTTAAAGTTTTAACTCATTGAGTTTTAACTCTATAGTTTGTTTCTGAAAGATTTCTTTTTTTTACTTAATGGTTCTTTATATCACCTATGTCAAAATATTAATTAAACTTATGCAAAAGCAGCCAAGTTGATCCCTCAACTTTCTGCCAAAAATGCGATCATCGGTGTTCAACTTACCTTGCTTGTTTCATTTTGCGTATGCCACGTCTATTTTGATGTTTTATGGTGGATTTCGTTCAACGTTATTTTATCAACATTAAGAACTGTTATTTATTTTGTAATTTTCATTCATGATGTCTTTATTCCACCAAATTTTCATCTTAATATGTACTATCGTTGCTGTAAATAGTTTGATGTTCCGATTGCCCGCTAACAACAGACGGTGTTTAAAAGAAGAAATCCATAAAGGTGTGTTGGTCAGCGGCGAATATGAATTAAGTGATGCTCCTGGTCAAAAGACAGATTTACTGGTCAGTTTTTTAGAATTAAATTTTATTTTTTATGCTTGGAACAGTTTATTAGTAATCTAAACAGTATCGATCAAGTGGGTAAACAATCTGTCAGAATAAAATACTTTTTCCATCAGAAAAATATAAAAATTTAATCAGTACCTTCATTAAATTAATTTGTGTATATCGTACATCAGATAAATCTGTTTTGATTTAAATTTTAAAATTCCTTTAAAAATTACTAATTAAACGTTATTAATGGTGCATTAATCCCCATCTGTTCCTAAATGGAGAGAGGATCTGTTATTTCTGCCATGCATTTTATCAATAATTGGAATGCTCATCGATTTTATAAGTTTCTGGTTTTTTGTTTCATATTTAGTATTTTGTCAGAAAATGTGGAGTTCCGAAATTTGAACACTAAGTGTAACTTAAGTTTTGCTTAAAGAGAAGAATAAGGAGCCCCTTGGTGAAGTCAATTTTTTGGCGACCGAAATCAGTTGTCAAGCAACTTAATTTGTCAATAGGTGCTCTGAGAATTTACAAACTGAAGTTTTGATATGAAAATAAAGAAAATGGTACTTGCGTATTATTGCAACAATCACCAACGTTGAAGACAACTCTCAAAGTTGGCGACCTCAATTTCTCGTGTGTTGTATGCACTGAATTGGAAATCATGTGCTTCATTTTATATAATGTTGCCAATAGGTTGCGATAATACGTAAGTACCAGAAATATTAATGAGAAATAAAAAAAATATTGATAAAAAATTGCTTAAATATTTATAAAAAAGTTGCTTGTGGTGACTGATTTTGATCGCCAAAAACTTGACTTTGCCAAGGGGTACCCTACTCTACACTTTTCCTTTTAAAATAATTCAAGATTATTTTAAAAGAAAAAATATTTTACATATTTTTGTGGTACTTTTCCATTTTGCAGTTGATAAAGCCGCCAAAATGATGCAACTGATGCCAAATGCAATATTTCTTCTAGTAACTTTTATTGGCACATTTTTAAAACAAATTTCTGAAATTTCTTAGAAGTAAGGCCTTTTTCCTAACTGTGTCAAAAATGAATCCAAATGCGATCCAAAAATTGCACCAATTGCAACGATTTTATAAGTAGCTTCATTGTTTTCAAATTTTATTACTTTTGCTGTAAGTCATAGAATAATATTAGCTTTTGTGGTACTTATGTATTAGCATCACTGCAGCAACATTGGCACCACACAGATCGCACCATGACATTAAAACAAAGATTCTTACATGTTCTATTTGAAGAAAAACTGTTATCATGGTGCAATTTTGGCTGCGTTGATTCTAATGCATAAGTACCACTTTTATTCTGTATTTTTATTCAAAAGTCTGTGAATAAAAATAAATAGTTAAAAAAAAGGTATTGGGCTGAAGACATCATTGGCTCAATATCTTAAATGGAATTATAGCTTCATTGATAAAATGTTTGGGTACTTGCTTATTATTGCAACAATCAACAACATTCAAGGTAACTTGCCAAGTTTGCAACCCCAATTTCACATGTGTCATGTGCACTGAATTGACAATCATGTGCTGGTTAAAGTGTAGTATAGGGGGGCCCTTGGTGATGTCAATTTCTTTTGGCGACCAAAATCGATTGCCAAGCTACTTCACTTAGCGAAAAATGTTCGAAAGCCACAATGAATTCGTTATCTCACCATATCTATATAAAAATTGCCAAATCCAAAGGCCCCCCCCTCTATACTACACTTTAACCCATGTGCTTCGTTTCATATAATGTCACCAATAGGTTGTGATATTAGGTAAGTACCAAAGTTTGTTATATTAAATCTAAAATTTGAGGGGGAGGGGGAGAAATAAAAAATTCCAGGAATAGAAAAATAAATAATGGGTGTGACATAAAATTTCTGAATTTATTTAAGAGAAAGTCAAAAACCTTAAATACATTTAAATAATGTAAAGTTCTCTCGGTTAAAAGTTTTTTAGGGAGAATTTTTTTCTGAAACTCTTAGATGTTTTGAAACAAAATATGCAATCATGTTCTCTTAAAATATCAATATACTTTTTTTGGTGTGTGCATATTATCGCAACAATCGCCAATGTTCAGGATAATTCACCAAGTTGGCAACCACGACTTTGCATGTGTTGTATGCGCTGAATTGGCAATCATGTGCTTCATTTTAAATAATGTTGCCAATAGGTTGTTATAATATGCAAGTACCCTATTTTTTTACTTGAAAATTTGGTAATATTTGTGGTATTTTTCATAAGGGTTTCTTGTAAAAATCATTTTGCAATGATTTGTTGGAAGATTTTATCAGTAATTGCATTTTATGTTTTCTTTGTTGGGTTTAATTAATTAATGTACTTACATAAATAAACCTAGTTGCTTGTGTGAAAAGGACAATCTTGTTAACCACTGGAATATACTATCTAGTTTTTAACCCTTTGAACTCTGAGCCATTCTGGACGTAGCCGATCGGCACTTTGGTGCCAATTAGTTGCATAAATGGGAATTTTTATCCATAACATTTTGTTGCATAGTTTTGGAACCAACCAAGATATTATAATGGTATTTATCGGAGGTTTGAACTCGGTTCCTTCCGATTCATAAGCGCGTAACTTACCTCTAGACAAAAGTGATCACTCCTGTCTGGAGGCTGTTACTGGCTTATTTAGATTCCGCCACAGTACTCCCCCACCAGTGAGTCGGTGGATAGGCGAACAAACAAATATTTGTTGTTATGGCAAGCGTGGGAGTTGCTACTATTGCGTCAAGTGAGTCCGGCCACTTTTGCTGCGTCGAGAGGGTTCGTCGACTTTGCTGCGCCGAGTGGGTCCGGCGACTTTGCTGCACGAGTGGGTCCGGCGACTTTGCTGCCCCGAGTGGGTCCGGCGACTTTGCTGCGCCAAGTGAGTCTGGCGACTTTGCTGCGCCAAGTGAGTTTTAACGACTTTGCTTGCTCTTGCAGGTAGATGGCGCCATGACACATCCAGAAGATTTTGTGTTTTTTTTTTTTTTTTCTTTTTTTCTTTTCAGCCGAGGTCACCAATATCGGAGGTTTGAACTCGGTACCTTCCGATTCGTAAACGCGTAACTTACCGCTAGACAAAAGTGATCACTCCTGTCCGAAGCTGTTACTGGCTTATTTAGATTCCACCACAGTATTTAATTTATTTGAATTTATAGACATCAAGGAATATGTACTTGAGGAAAAAAGGAAAAAAAAGATATTTCTTGTTTTGTATAGAATAAAAGGGAAGCATTCTTCAATATGCATAAATTGGAGTGCACATTTCACATTAGGTTGTTTGGTGTCTTCCTGATATTTTCCTGTCAGAACAAACAATATATTTGTATCCTTTCTCTTTCATTAGGAATATGTAATTTTTAGCGCGTGTTTCACGTAGTGTAAAAAAAGCGCTATTAGGACGCAAATTTCGTCCTCGTCTTCGTTCCATATTTTGTTGTACCTTTTTCTCAGCCAATAAGCAACCGATTGACCTCGGGTTTTCGGCATTTGGTCGCATTTGTGCCCTAGATGAGCCGAATTATATTTAAATTCAATAATTTTGAAATTTAAAAATGTTTTAAATTTTTTTTTTTAGAAATTTTTTTTTTTAAGTATAGTACGACTTTTTGTTAGTAAAAAGTTCATTAGTTGCATTATTGTAAAATACAACATGTGAAAAACGTGCTAAAATTACTTAGCCATGCCAATGATTGATATCTTGTTTTGTTCTGTCTACTGTATTCGACGAAGATATGAATCGTATGTTTTTGGTTCTCAAAAAACATCTCTCAAACTGATTTATGAGTTTTGGCAAATTTTAAAATAGTTGTTGATACTTGATTTTTTTTTCTTTTGAGGTTTCGTAAATTATGAAAAAGTTGATAAAACACGTATCCCTCCAACTTAAAGCAGCTAAAAAATTTTTATATAATTTTTGGTACTTGTCATATTTTGATTTGATTTCATATATGCTATTACAACAAAAAACTTCAGAGTTCCATGTATTTCTCAAAATGTTGCTTTGGAATAAGTTGATTTCCTGTAATTACTTATAAACTTTGATCACCTGCAGAGGGGCAATGGAGTGCAAAAGGTTAATATGGTTAAATATTGAAGCAATTTTATAAAAGGTTTTAAATATAATTCAGCAGGTTTTTCAAAAGTGTACATTGGTCAATTTTTTTTTTTTTACTTTTATAATTTTCAAATAGCATTTCAAAATTATTATAAGATTAGAGGATTCATTTTTAAAAATTCAATGTTAATTAACCATTAACATGATTTAGTTCTTTGAGAATTTTAAAGTTATATTAATTTTGTACAGCTGTAATGAAAATTGCAAAAGTTATAAAATGTGACCTCCCTTTTTTTATTTTTTATGATTACATTATCAACCTGAAATGAACCTTAAATGGCACAAGCATCATACCTGATATTGCTCATTCAGATAGTAAAATTTTCTTCAATTTTCTCAAAATCCAGACATCTTTTTGCTGCAAAATTGTTGTATTTTTATTCATTATTTCTTCTTACATTAACAAACATTTTATGAAATTCTAAATCTTTTTCAAGAGCACTCTACAAATTATAAAATTGTAACCTCTATCTTATCAAAATCTTAAAATTAAGTGTACACATATTTGCTTATGAAAAACCAGCTATATATATACATATGAGGAAAAGTCGAAAAGTAAAGGGTTGCAGTTAATTTTTTCAAGGTTTGGCAACAGTGCTAGTATCCAGCACTGAATTAGGGGTAGTTGGCACCACTTCTATACAAAGTGTTACTCGTCTTGCCTCAGTCATTGGAGTGTAGCAGAATGCTCAAAATGACAACTCCATTGTCAATCCGCATCAAGAAGGAAAGGAGGGCAGTGATTCACTTTTTATTTGCAGAAGGTTTGAAACCTGCACTGGATATTAGCCATCCCTTACATCAGTATACCCTCAACTTATATGTTGTCCTCAATATAGAGATTCAATGTTGAGACATTCTATCTATTCATAAATATCTTGCTTCGCTAGTGTTGGATTAAATGGCATGAAGACCCCAAGGCAGTCCAACTCTTGGGGCCCTGTAGTCTAATAACATTTTAGAAATGTATTTCATTGTACAAATAAAATAAATTATCAGCAAATTAAAAAAAACTTAACTATCCAATAATTATATATCAGAATCTGTAGTAAAAAAACCTTGCAATAAAATATAGCTAAATATTTAGTTTTCTCAATTTTTTGGGGCCCCTAAAAAGGGTGGGGCCCATAGGCAATCACCTACACTGTCTAATGAGTAATCGGGCTCTGTGCTTCACAATGAACAGCTGTCTCCATACTGCACTTGCATGTGATGAATAATTTCCGCAGATTTCACACCTTCCACAAACAAAAAGCAAATCACTGCCCTTCTTTCCTCCTTGGTGCAGATTTACAATGGAGCTGCCATTTTGAACAGTCTGCTACACTCCAACCATTATGAGGGAAGACAAATGACATGCTGACTACCCCTCATTCATGACTAGATACTAGTGCTGTTGCCAAACCTTGGAAAGAGAAATTGCAAAGGTCCCTTTACTTTTGAACTTTTCCTCATGTTTTTTTTATCCAATGGGTTGCGGATTGGTATTTTTACCATTACAGACCTAGTACATCCCCAAGAGCTGGTATCACTCTTTAGTGCGGTGCCGTATAGGCAGATACCAATCGCCGCAGGTAATTTTGATGCCCAGTTTCCTCCACAGAGGGAGGCACCTGAACTCGGATGATGCAAACTTGTACCAGGATTTAATTTTTCCAAGAGCGCCCAAGCTAAACAGACACTCTAGGGATCTTTGACATGCTGTATAATCATACGACATGGCCTCTGTCGATTTTCTGCATCACGAAAATCCACCGACTTGGGCCGGGATCAAACCCGCAACCTTGGGTGCAGAAGGCCAGCGACAAACCAATCACGCCACCCAGCCGGCTTCCCTCATATGTAGAACATTAAAATTGGCTTTCATTTTTTTAGTTATCAAATTTTGCCAAATTTCAATTTGTAATACCATTCATTAAATAGAATTTTTAAGAAATGCTTGTTATCTCAACAAAAAATGAAAGAGGCTTGCTAAAACATTAGCTCCATGATTCCTATGGAGCTCATATTAACTTTATGAATATTTCTAGGTAAATGTGTTAACACTATATTATGAGTTCTATGAAAATTTGCATGGTTTCTTCTGGGTGGTTCTCCTTTACCATCTGATTCAAATAACATAATATTTTGCCTGCTGAAAACTCTGTTTTTAATACCTTGATAATATGAACTGAGTTGGCACAAAATTCATTGAAAAAACATATGAATGATCCACAATATCATTATTGTTGACAAAGTCCCATTTTATGTCTGAATCATGAACTTTTAATATGTTCTTATCTCAAGATTCTATTAATCTCACTGTTTTTCATGCTTCTGTGATCAATGTTATCAAAAGATTATATTCAGAAAATCAATGTATTTGAAAGAAATTATTTGGCAGTATTAAAAAGTTTTAAAAAAAAACAATCACAAATTCAATAGGTAAGAAAACTTTTCATATTAGTGATGTCAGAATCACAAAAGTTTTGGTAATGGGTTAAACCAGTATTAATGTTTGTTTTAAAGGAGTCATCAAGTGCATTCATCAAGGATGCACATCTCAACTATTGGTGCATTGTGAAAATTGGAGGATTGGAGTGCCATAGAGTTCATTGACTCTTGGTTGTGGTTCAAAATTATGAGATCCCTCTTCAGTAAACCTGGTATTGTTTTAAAGTGCAATGTTAATAAATATCAATAAAAAATGTTTTTTTTTTTGTTTCTTATATATTATACTGTTGACCAATTTCACCTAATTTAAAGATGTCAATTAAAAAAAATGTCACCAAATGCTTTGTTTTTGTTTTCAAACTTGAGGGGGAACAGCTTCCACTACTAACTGCATATCATGACACTTGGCAACATTTTTTGATTTGACAAAATTGAGTGATGGTATAATACATAGTATTGTAAGTTTCTATAAAAAATGGAGCTGAAAAGATATTGCTGTTACCAGCTTCTCATAATGTTCCTGTAAAGATTCAATAATGTTAAGATCTGAGCATTGAGAGTAATTAGGAAATGTTCATTAAATCATTTTTTTACTTTCTTGTATGGATGAGATAATTGTCTGTCTGAAATAAAATACAACCATGAAGAAAGATTGTCTGTATTGTGAGATGAACATGATTCTGAAGTATGTTCAGATAGGTTAAACAATCCTTTAAGTTTTAAGGATAGTTTTAAAAAATGCTTGAAACATCACTTAACACCATCAGAGGTCTACTTTTTATGCATTGCATTTGGAACCAAGAAGCCCAGATAAAATTCTTCTATGGAACACCCCCCAAGCACAAACTTTTCCTGTGTCAAAAAATAAAGTGAAAGGTGACTTGTTTCAAACTGTACATCTTTCCAGTCATCCAAATTTTGATATTTTCTATGCAAGTGTGTGTGCATGCAGAAGTTAGCACATTGAAACAGTCAAAAACAGATATGAAAGTATTGATTAGCTGTTGTACTGGCAATGAGATTTTTTTTATAGATGCTGAAATCAGTTATTATTTGTTCTATTTATTTACATTTTTGATGAATAATTTATTTCACACACACACATACGTATTTTTTGCTTGTTCTTCTTTGACAGCTAACTTTTTCTTTCATGTTTTGAGGTAACACGTTTTTTATGCCTGTCAATTTTTTTAGACATAGTTTTTCTTCTCATACTCTTAACTTTGGTTATTTTAGACATTGAAGGCAAACAACAATAATTATACATTTCTGAAAATTGTTGAGATCTATGATTTTAAAATGTTGCATAACTGTTGTCTTACCTGCAATTTTACTGCTTTTAGCAGACGGTTGACTTTTTATAGTCTAGTCACAAATATAGGAAACAGTGATATCTCCTTCTCTTTAAAATTCGCTTAACAGCTATTTATGTATCATTAAGTTATTCTATTATTTTTGTCTACCATCTGTAAAAGCATGAAAAAAATTAAGGAACTATAAAAAGTCAGAGCACACATTTTTACAAAGCTTTAGAGTTAATTTAGTTCATATATTTTAATTATTGTTTATTTGTAATGACATGTAATATGATACTGGCATAAAAGTATAAATTAATATTAACTTATAAAATTACCCTGCATTTTATTATTAAATTTATCTCATTCAGTGAATTGGTTAAAAATTAATTATATTTAGCAGATGCTTTAATTTGCTTTAAAATTGGATACAATTTATTGGTTAATTATATAAATTATTTAATTGGAAATGTGTGTATTTTTTTTTTTGTTGCAAAGTTGAATATTTTGCAAGTTTTTTTTTGTGAAGACTTTTTATGTGAAATTATAAAAACCATCACATTTGTACAAATTGAATAACTTGTTGACTTAATCTAAAATTTGCATTTAGAACTTTGTATGGGGTGAGATGGCTTATAAAACTGCTTTGGAGGAACATTACTTAAAAAAGTTATATTTTTTGTACATCATGAAGTATTGAAATAATTGATCTAAATCCTATTTTTTTCTTCATTTCTGCTTTAAAGCCAAGAGGTTTAATAAATACACTTTCTGAATATTTAAAAATGTTTTATATTAAAGTTATTTTTCATTCTGTTTTTCATGGTAAATAAAAAATTATTTTTATAAAAAATAATTTTTTGATAAATGTTTAACTATATTAAACACTGCATTTCTTTTCAAGGTGACAGATACTAAAGGACATATTTTGGTATCTAGAGAAAATGTAGATAAAGGAAAATTTGCCTTTGTGACAGATGACTATGATGTTTTTGAAGCTTGCTTTGTTTCAAAATCGCCTGTTGGTATGTATTTGTAATTTCTTGTAGGGGGGGGGGGTTAAGCTGTAGTTCATTACATAATTCATTCCTTGTAAAAATTATATTTGTAGGAAATCTGTATGTGTTTGTAAAATTATATATGTTAAATATTTATATTTATAAATAATAATTAAATAATAATTTAATTAAATATTAAATATTTATATAATGACAAATTTTATTTCTAAATTTGTAGGACAAAGAACTCAAGATCAGGAAGTTACTTTGTCTTTGAAACATGGTGTTGAAGCAAAGAGCTATGATAGTGTAAGAATTGTGTTTGTTTTGAATTTATCCAATACATATTTCTCATAAGTTACTTATGCATAACCATTATTTTTTTGTCAGTAAAACTCTTAAAAACTGTTTTCATTAGCCTTCAATAAGGATTTTAATTGATTATTAAGTTATTCAGTATTCTAAAATATCTGTGAGGGCTGCTATAATTGAGTGATCATATGAGCTTGTAACCATTATTATTTTTATTAAGTTGTTCAGTTCAAATCTTATGCCGCTAAAATCCTGCTGTGTAGCTGGGCAGATGTAGGTTAAATCTTTCAAGGCTCACAGTTTTTTAATATTGGTATGAAGTAGAAAAATTTAGAGAGTGAAAAGTCAGAGAGCTTAAGTATCATCCTTCTGACTTCACTATGGGTTAGAATTATGAGGTCCATTACTTATAGCCCTCATGCTGTTTCAAAATATTTAAAAGTTAATAAATGAATATCTTAATAATAATTTAGCATCTGATGATAGCTTGAATTGAATATATTCAATCATCAAAAATTTGGTAGCGGGTGCTGCCAGTAGATGGTGTCATCAATGAAATGTCTCTCACTCTTGCAAGGCTTAACTTCCAAGATGCAGCCCATTTGAAAAAAAAAAATGGATATCATACTTAAAAAACCCATGAAAAATTAAACCTTTAAACATATATAAAATTATTCTTCTCATTTGAAAACCTAGGCTTGTAAAACATCAAAAAGAAATCATCTAATATTTGATCACAGAAAAGTGTTATTTATGATTTAAAATTAATGTGTTGTCTTATTATTTTGTATGACCTCTCAGTCTGAATAAGTATTATTTTTGAATGCTTCAAGATATTTGTCTTCTGATTTTTAATAATCTATAGCAATGTATTTCTTTATTTTGATTTTACTTACAATCATTTTATATTAATCATCAGTAGATTGCAATGTTTGAGATTTTGATTCAAGGATGCAAAAATACTCATTAGTATAAATTGTGATATTTTCTTCAGTCATTTAAATTGTAAATACTGTTATATAGCATTGAGAAAGTATTTTGTAGTAGAAATATTGATGATGCTGTGTTTAGAAAAAATTTTGAAGTGGTTAATTTTTCCAATATTTTTTGTTAGTTAATTAGATTATTGATGACTACTACTTTCTTTTGACAAGAAAACATGTGCTATTCAAAATAGTTTAATTAATAGTCTTAAATTGAAATACTAATGCATTTTTAAGAGTAAGATGTTTGTGGGCAGAAAAATAGAAATTGAATGAGTAATTAAATATGGCTGTTAAATATTCTGTGTGAAATTTGTTAATGTTTTTGCAAATCATAAGACATTTAACCAACTCCACATTGTATATAAGTTATTGTTGCAATGTTTATAAAAAATCAAAAGGTTCTCTTTTTCTTTTTTAAAAAAGGGAAAAGAGAGGGAGAGTTATATTCACACGGTGCACTGTAAAACATGAGGCTATTGATGACAGATCTCATAATTTTGAACCTCGGTCAAGTGACGAGGATGGTACCTGAGCTGGCACCCCCTCTCCTATCTACCAGACAACACCAATGGGAGGACTTTGAGCCTTGATAGATTTAAAATTCATCAACCGATCCACATGGGGAGTCTTTAGTGGCACTAGGTTTCAAACCTGTGACTCAGCAACTCCAACCATGAACATGCGATCAGGATCTCTGGTCTACTGCGGCCACATAACCTTGTTGCAGTAGTTATTAAAGTCATTCTGCATTTCTTAATAGACATAAGCTAAAGCCCATCTACAGGTCATCTACTGGGTTGGTAGAGGAATGTTTACTTATTTAGAATTAATCATGCACTTAGAAACAGCAGGACTTTTTGACGATTGACCTTGTTATTTTTCTCCATGGTCGATTGAGGGGTATCCAATACCTAAAGTGGCATGAGGACTAGAAGCCGTGACACTCTGGTCTCAAGTTTGTGATCATAACCACTAAGCTACTGTGACCACTAAAAAGGGGAAATCAATTTTTAAAAATGCATCTCACGTACATTTGAAATTAAATTTTCAGAGCTAAATTCTCATTCAGATTCTCGCATTGTAAAAAATAAAATATAAATATAAATTTCATTATTTATAAGACAATTGTGTTAATTTATTTTCATTTTAGATTGCTGAAGTAGGGCGATTAAAACCATTAGAAGTTGAACTTCAAAAATTGGAAGACTTATCTGAATCTATTGTTAAAGATTTTGCCTACATGCGTCAACGTGAAGCAGAGATGCGTGATACAAATGGTAAGAAATTATTCCTTATCTTTTTAAATAGTGATTAATAAAACAAAAAAGAATTGCAAAAATTAAACATTTCACTTTTGAGTTATATTTATTAATCCTTAGTGTTCAGTAATTATTAATATATTTCATTCGTAGAATATTACTCTAAGTAAGCTGTTTTCTTACCACGTTATTTTCAAAAAGATATGTAACATTTTGTAGTTTTATTCAGAAAGCCTTTTTAATTTTATTCTTATAATTAAAGCTAAATAAATGCAATAGTGCAGAAATACAAAACAATTTTGGTTTGGGATTGATTATTACATGCAAGTACTCAAGCATGATTTAAACTTTAAAATACATTAAAATAATCGGTATATGATATCACCACACATAAATTCTCGATTTATGATTTAAAATTCATTGCTTTATATTAATTTTTACTTTTCTTCTTGGATGTAAATTGTTTGGTTGTTAAAGGTCTTAAGATTTGAGTTTTTATAATTTTGCATGGTTTTATTTACTTCAACTGCAGTGTTTCTAGTATACAGTGTCATAGTATTTTTAAAAGTTTTTATTGATACATTTTAAATATATATATATTAAATACAATCAAATTATTATATTCAGTTTTTGTTTTATTTTGAATGCATTCAACAAGATTTAATTTTTTGCACTTGCATATTGAATTACATTGAATCATTTTCAATCACCACTGCAATAACGTTTGTTATTATTTTTCCCATTAAAATGAACTATTTTTAGAAGGGGAAAAAATGATCTGTTTTGGATTTTTTTTATGTAATTTTTTTTATAGTTTTTTTTTTTTGTAGTTATAACTATAATCAAAGTTTTGAAAAGGTAGAGAAATTAAAAGGTATTTAATTCTAAATCTTCTGTTAAATTTTAAAATATCTGTATCTTTTTTTTTTATTTTGAAAAACTTTTTCTATATTTTATTGTAATATAAAATTTTTGACAATTATATTGCTATTGATTTCACTTCATAAATGTTTTTTTTCTTTCAAATAAGAATAAAAGTATTGTATGAAAAGTAAGCAATTACATAGAGCTCTTGTTTTTGTGATAAAATATAAAATTTCTTCACTGTTAGGGAGAGCAGAAATCCATTAAAAATACTAATAATTAATTTGTAGTTTATTTCTTACATAAACTTTTGAAACTATATGGTATTATGGGAATTCTCCTGCAGGAAACATGTCTTTTTGTATATTCAGTAAAAAAAAAAAAATGGAATGTATGATAAGATTGTTATTATTTATTTATATTGCTCTCTTTACAGAATCTACAAATTCCCGAGTGCTTTACTTTAGTGTCTTTTCAATGGGTATTCTTCTTGCATTAGCTACTTGGCAAGTTCTGTACCTGAGAAGATTTTTCAAAGCCAAGAAACTTATTGAATAAATTATTTTTGGTTTGGAAATTTGTAAAAAAAATAATAAAATAAAAAATAAAATTTTGAAAAACTGTTTTTAAATTATAATTCAAATTTAAAGTGCTACATTTTTAATACTTAACTTGGACAGATACATTGATTTGCAAAGCAAGAGTATTTTATAAATTCTGTTTTTGTAATTGGTATGTGAGCATATGTTACATGAATTTTTATTGTAATCATGTAATTAGATTAATTAATTTGCAAAATGTAAAATTTCTTTTTGAAACTACCATATTAAAAATTCTGTTTGTTATAATTCCAATATTAGTTATCTAAAAGTGCATTATGTTTATTAATTTTAGATATTTTAAGAAAGATGTCTATTTCTCAATTTTAAATATGTTGGTTGCTATGTGAAGTTAAAAATTCGGAAGTATTTTTATTCTGCTATTTGATATATTAAAAATTGTTTGTGTTATTCTTCATACTGTCTTTCAAAATTCACTTTTTCATTGTGTTGCGAGAAAGAATGTGTTGTCTAAAATATGTAATAGATAATGAAGTTTACAAGATCTTGGAAAAATAAAAGGAATTGAACTCTTGAATCTATGCACATTTAAAGAATTTTTGCTTTATATATCATGAAAATCAAGTGAACTCATTTGTACGTTATCTTGAAGATACACTGCATTTTGTGCACTCATTTTTATAAAATAATATGCTTAACTAAAATTTGTTTTCTATTTAAATGAACATATTAAAATTTTTTTTCTCTATTCTATTAATATTACAAAATCTGTTGCTTGTGTGAAATTTTTTATGACTTGGTATATTGTAATATATTGTTCATAAATATGAATTTTATTTTGAACTTAGAAGTCTTTTAAGACAACTTTCTAGTGAAAAAGGTTGTTGCATTTGCTCATATTGATTTATTTCATGATATTAAACACTTTGATGTATTATTCATTTGATAGTTTGTGAAGCAGTTTTGTGTATGAAGCAGTTACGCTTGTGTTTTCGTAATCATTGCTGTACACTTGGAAGAATTAAAAAAAAAATTCTGAGTTTTATTCTGTTTGTTCCTGTTTTAAACCTATTCAAAAATTTTATTCTAAAGTCTACTTTGTAGCTTAATATATCCTTGAAGTTATAATAACATCTAATAAATCAAAATAAATAATGAGATAAATATACATATTATAAAGATACTGATTTATTTAACATATCTTTACATTTATGTAAACTAGTGATTTTTATTGAAATATTGGCTAATTTTTTCAAATTTAGTTTTAATTTAAAGTTTTTTCTGCTCCGTTTGAATCATATACTGAAACATTTTTTTGTTTCAATAATTTTTTCTTAAAAATACATTTATTTAAATTTAAAAAAAATAATTTGTTGAGTAGGCTGTCACAAGGAGTATTTGTACATTTATTAATAAAATGAATACTTAATGTATTAAGAATATTTTATTTATCTATAGAAGAAAATGAGCTGGCATTTATATATATAGAATTGGTCCAACTGTGGATCATTTCCACAAATTAAACAAGTTTGTTCCAATTTTTTTAAACAGTCTAGGGATAGAGGCTATACAGTAATTGTTTAATTGAAGCTTATCAAATTCGGTTATAAGATGTTAGTATTTTATCAATATGTCTATTTTTTGAATTTATCTTATGATACTTATTTATGTAAAAAAGGTAATGAGTTTAATATATTATTATTATTTTGGGTTATAATTTTCTGAAATTCTGGATTCAATTTATTTTTAATATTTTTTTTCTCTCTCTCTTTTTTTATTTAAGAAATGTAAAGAATTTATAGAAATTAAATGTCATTCAAATTTGGTTAATTTCTTTTCTGATATCATTATTTTTAATTAGCTTTCTTTCTCTTTAGAATGTTGGTTTAACAAGTATTACACAGATTTTGAAAAGGGAAAATTTGTGAACTCTGAAATATCATTATTTCACCTGCTCCCTCACTTTTTATAATATTACATAGTTAATCTTGTTATCTACTGTTGTTGGCATTTCAGTTTGTTGCAGAATATTGTATGCTATTACTTAATCTTTTATTTTTTCAAATATTCAGGAAAATCAAGTGATAAAAATACTAGATTATTTCTGAGAAATCCTATGGTGAAAAATCAGTATCATCTACATCAACTATTCTGAATTTCACTACATGCTATTTTTTCATGCATTGCGTAGTCCATCTTTCTATGCAACTCTTTGTGTTTTTTAAAACTAACAGAAGTGTCTTTTCCTTTAATTGTTGAAAGGTATTTATGTGAAGCTGAGATAATGAGTTTTAAGATAGTGGTTTTCCCCCCACTTTCAATTGTGTTGATTTAGATTATGATCATAATTGTGTTTTTTGTATGAAAGAGAAGCCAGATGGTAAGTGCATTTTCAGTAAGACCTTTGATTGATGAGCTTTAGAAATTAAACTGAATAATTGACATTGGCCATATGGTTAGAAATATTAACTGTAATGAGACAACAGATGTATTTGTTCATTTTAAAATATTCTGACATAAAAGGAATACTGTAAATGCTTTCTAAATTCTTTTGGAATAATTTTAATATAAATGAATAGATCAATAAAATTTTAGAGTACCCAAGAATATTGGAAAATTACCAATTTTTATCCTGAAAGTAGGGTGTATTAAACAGGCATGGTGTTATGATTTTTTTAGATAAATTTTTAAAAAAATTATTTACGAAAATATTTTAATTTAAATGCTTTTTTTTTGTTGAACAAGTACATTGTATTTTTGCAAATATGGTGGATATCTGTAGGAAATGCCTGTAGAAGTTATTACTTCAGCAAATATAGTGGAGTATATGGGTACGACTGCATGTTTGAAATTGAATTGTCATGTAAGGGTCATTGTAGTGCTTTTGTACAGTAATGTAAGCCATTTTAGAAGATACAGTAACTAAATTAAGAGGTTTCTTTGTATGAAGGACATTGCATCATCATAAATATTGGAAGTAATTAAAATATAATCCGTTTAAATTATAAAAGCTTTTCTCTGCATTTGCTTTCCAAATAATGCTTAATTAATTTCCCATGGAGATTATACTGTTTCTCAAAATTAAAGCTGCAATATTTTTTAAACTGAAAGTTTTTTTCAATTTTAGCAGAAAGTTTATATATATATGCTTTACTTTAAATTATTTTGCTGTACGTTTTTTTTTATATCCATAAGATTTGGAAAATTTTCAAAGTGAGATGCATTCAATTTAAAATATTATTGACTTATAAACTGATTTACCTTAGGAAAAGGTATTTAAGCAATTGAAATATAAATTTTTATATATTGTTCTTAAGTAATACAAATAATTTTTTGCAGTACTTTTTTTTTTTCTTTACCAATTTCAAAAGTTTGGCTTATTTCCGTGGATAACTTTTGTTAAATTTCTTTATTGATGTATGTTAATTAATAATGCACATTTGAACATTGTCATGTAAAGAATGTTTAACAAGTTTTCGTTTCTAAACATTTTTTGCACCTATTTCAGAAATCCAGTCATAAACATTATAAAAAACAAACTGTATTGTAATGCTGTTAAAATCCATTCAAGAGATTTTTGATTTGTATTTAATTATAATGAAATGAGAAAGTAATGATGAACCATAAATGCCATCTTTTTTATTAATATAAAAAGAAATGATTCACATTTTAAAACATAATCACCTTTAGTTTCAAAGAAATATATTTTTGAAAATATACCTTATCTTTCTCCAGCTTAGGTGCAGTAAAATATAAATAGATTAACCTCATTTTGTTTATTAAAATTTTCTTGAATAGATTCTATTAAATATTTAGATTCATAGACAATCTATTGATCATCGTAGTATAGTTGTGTAGTAGAAGGAAAAAAAAAATCTTTTTGATGTGTGCTTATGGCTCAGTATTTGAGAATCAGGTAATTTGTACTTTTTCCGAGTCACACGAATATTATAATTAAATAAAAATTCATATAATTGAGAGAAGTGATTTTCAAATTTTCATTGTATATCTTTTTTATTCATATTAATTTTTAGCAGATGCCTAGACTATCAGACACTTCACACAATCCCCTTTTTAAAAAAATCAAATTATGTTCAAGATATATCACCAAAATTTCCATACTAGGCCAGGATGAGTGCATATTATGTATGTAAAATATGCACTCATTGACGAATCTTGCAAAACCCCTCTTGCACATTGGAGAAGGGGGATGTAAAAGAGCGAAGAAACCTTTGAAGTTCTTTGGAATGAAGAAAGGCCTCTTCTTCTATAAGCACCCCTGCCAGAACATTTACATTCCCCTTCCTCAAAAAGAGGCATATGTATGTATAATCTCTAGAGAAAATGATTTTTTAAAACTGTTCTTTAGTGTGGTTATTTATTCATTTATTAAAATGACCTCTTTTTAAAAAAAAAAACAATTCTAAAAATACTTAAATTCAAAATATTGAAAGAGAAATTTCAATGTTATAGAGAAAATTTGTACTTGCTGATTTTAATTCTTGTTTCATAAGTTGCTGGGCTAATTGTTTAAACAAACGAAAAGGGAGAAGCATAAAATTTTAAAAATCAATAAACTTCTTGATGACGAATCTTGGGAAAATATTTCAAATGCACATTTATTTTCAACATTTGAATATTTCATTCAACATTGGGGCTGTGATAGCCAAGTGGTCTAGGCATCGGATCATGGCTAGCGTGCCGTGAGTTCGATCTCAGTACCACTGAAGACCCGCCGTGTAGGGGAGTGATGCACGTTATATCTGTCGAGGGCTCAAACGTCCTCCAGTTGGTGTGGTAGTTAGGAGAGAGGGGTGCCAGCTCGAGTGTCGTCCGCGTCACTTGACCATGGTTCAAAATTACGCGGATCGTCGCCAAAAGCCCTCGTGTAGCTGAACAGTGCGACGTAAATATTCACTCACGCATTCAACATTGGAACATGAAACTAATCTTTTACATAATTTTAATTTCTCAGAAATTATAAAATAATTTCTTTTACGTTTTGAACATTTTACTTCTGTCGTTACAAGAAAAGTTGCAATAAGATTTCTCAGGAACTCGTCCTGTTGAAAGAAAACAGTCTTTACCGAAAAACCATTCGAGACCACTCAAGCATGCTATTCGTCATTGCATTCTTTCATCTCTCGCTGGGAATATAGTTTTATTATTTTTCAGCATCGCTTTAATTTTAAGAAAACATAGACTTGCCAGTCATTGCCATTTGTCCTTGTTAACTTATGTACAACATACTTTAAGAAAAAATACCGATGCCAAACTTTTAGCGAGCTATGTCGCCTTCTACAGATATAACAGCAGTTGACGTAAATCATTCATAAAAACTTTCCCCCCCTCTCCGACTCCTTTTCTTCTTTTATTTATTTTTATTCTAGTTTTAAAGGTGACTCACTTTTAAGAACACCTGGCGGAACGCAAAAGACAGAGGGGGAGAAAGAAACGTCACAAACCGGTTGCGTAACTCATCTTCAGTAACAGATTCACGTTCGGATCTGTTTCCGACTTTTCCTACCTGTATGCGTCGGAGGTCTGTTTCCTCAGTTGAGAAAAAGAATGATTAGCAACAAGTGAGAACACCGAAGTCGGTCTCATTTTTGACACTTGTGTTCGAAGCGTTGTCATCCAAATCTTTTTGAATAATAGTCGTAAATGTCACCTTCTGTTATTGAGGTCGGAGTAGTAAGATGACATCCTGTATAGAAAAGGGAACTTCTAATGTAGCACCTGCCTCTGCGGACGAATGCTTACGGAGAGTGAAGTGTGTTTTAGTGGGAGATGGTGCTGTAGGTAAAACAAGTTTAGTTATTGGATATACAACAAATGAATATCCAAAGGAATATATGCCTACAGCTTATGACAAATATTCAGGTAAGTCTAGGTATTTGTACTTGCTAATGCTGAATTCTATGCTTATTTTATCTCATTGCTTTTTAAAATTTAGTTTTAAAGGTTTTTTAATATAGATATTTTAACTTTCAAAAAGAATTATCGATAAGAATATTAAAATCTAAGTCCTTGTGTTAAGCATTTGTTTTCCACTAAATTTGCGAATCGTCTGTGTAGTTTAATTATTTTCGATGCAGCCGTTATTCTTTTTATCAGTGAAAATTTCAATGATTAGTTTTAATTTTATTTTCATTAATTTCAAAGGTACAAATTAAGTCTTGAAAATATTAAATCTATTATTTTGCAGCAGTGCATTTTTTAAAAATAATTCTCTTTCAGTACATTACTTTCTTAAATGTAATTTAATCTATTACTCTTGGGGGATAACAGGATAAATAGATTCTCTTAAAAAATGTATTAGCATTTTTCTCTATTCGATATGAAAAACTCTAATTAGCATTCTAAAAATTACCTGTGAGGAAATACGTCCTGTCGTATTTATTGTTTTCAATACATTCCTGTTTCAAGGTGAAAGTGAAATACTTGATCAAGTTCCAAAAATTTGGGAAATTTATCTATTTTTAAGATGTATAAGAATGTTTTCTTTGAATAAGTTTTTGTCGTAGATTATGGTGAACACAATATCGCCAATTTGTCTTGCCTTTACCGTGAAGAAATAAATTGCTTAATCACCCGCGTGAATTATTACCTGTTTATTGTCTGCTATTTGTGTAGGAGTGTTTCAAAATACTAGGCTGGAGGCGCTCTTGATAGGTATATTTACTCTTAAATTTAGTCTTCAGCATTTTTGAAGCGAATACCGCTTACTTTTTATTTTATAATATATATTCGTAATTTTATATTAAACACATTTTAGTATATGCTGTATTAAATTTTATAATGTGCCTCATATATTGATTTTCATTTCTAATCGTAAAATATAATGCCCGGAAAATAAAAAAAATTATGTTGTAATTCATGTGAAAAAAATTCTAATTTTAAATTCAAACCAATGGCTCCAGAAATGCATACATACTAATCGTACACACGTTTTTTTATTAACTACTGTACTATTTCCTGAGTTTTAATTGTGTATATTTAAACCTTCAACTTTTTAGATTTTTTGTTTCGTTCAATTTTTTTCTTTTATTAAATAATATTTTATCAATATTTTCAATGCATTTTACAAAAATTAAACTGAAAGTACACATATTTTTTAAATAACTGTACAGTGGCTCAAAAAAGTATATTGGAATAAAAAAAATGTATATAAAAATGAAAATCATCTGTTTGATTTTAGAATGTTTTTTTTTTTTTTTTTTTTGCAGGTTATATCCGATGATAAAATAAAAATTTTAAAGCTCAAAATTAACTGAAGGTAGCATTAAATAATAATAAAAGTATACACCTCTCGTATATTGACTAAAAGCAGATCTCAAAAAGGTATTGAAACACCAAATATGATTTTTCTTATAAAAGCTCTGCAGATATTCCTTAATAATGTTTTGGAACTCCTTCAGTTTTTGTGGCTTCATAAAGCCTTTGACATTAATTTTACCAAATTTTTGCACAAATATCCTTCCTCCCCACCCCCTCCCTTATTGTGAAATGGATCTGTTCTATACTTATTTTTGTTGGAAACTTTAATTTCATAGATTTTATTTTCCAAATGAACTCGACAGGGATTGAAATATGAACTTTCTGCTGGTGTTTTGATTTCTTGATGGACAGCTGTAAAAAGTCTGAAAATATGAGCATTATGTTTTGGTCATTATCCTGATAAAGTTTGAACTTTGAGAATAGGCTTATTTTTCGAACGCTCTGTTTTAAATTTTGTTCCAAAATATTTAACTAGACATCTGTTCATTATTCCATCAATTAAATGAAAATCTCCAGCTGTACCTTCAGACTATCTGACTTATTCTCCTTGTTTCACAGAAGGAGCAAGATTCTTCATTACCAGTTCAGTATTATGTTTCTACCATGTCATCTGCTTTCTATCACTTCTAGAAGTTTTGTACTTATTCTCATATAAAATTATAACCGATTTCCAAAAGTTTGGAAGCTTTTAAAGCAGTTTTTAGCGAATTGTAGTTGACCCTTTATATTTATTTTACTAATGGTTTTGCCCTGGCTACTCTTCCATGAAAATTATGGTTTCTTAAAATGTTTCTGACAGTTCCTGTATTAGCAGACTTCTAACGCACTTCCAATGTCAATTTTACTGCCCAGTGATTTTAGGATTACAAGTAATATTCCTTACGAATCTATCATTTCTCACGTTTAGTGAAACGCTTTGGACATCTTGCATCTAACTTATTTTCGACTAAATCTTTTTTTTTTTTACATTTCAAGGTAATATTATGTATGTATACCTTTATATATAAAATATACGTGTCACAGTGTTTGTCCGCGATGGACTCCGAAACTACTCAACCGATCGTAATATAATGTTGCACACTGTGTGTCATTTCGTCCAACTTAAAACATAGGATGGTTTTTATTTCAATTAATCACGCCATAAATTTTTTATTGCCGGAAATAAGAACAATCCAGAAAAAACGTTGCCAGATTCCCGTAAGGGAATAATCGCGAAATATGGCATTGCTCATGTGTCTGTGGAAGCAGATATTACAAACCAAAATGCACGAAAAGTGCCTGGCGTATTTCGGGGTGTGGAATCCGATTTTCGAGTCAGGTTCCAAAAATAACCGTAACTTTGCCGGATAAAGCCGGCCGACCGTATTTTAGACACACCATAACCAAGGCTTACATTAAAAGCCTTGAATCGTGAAAACTTGGACCCTGGCGTACTTCAAAATGGATAATCCGAATCTGATATCCAGTCTGAGAAATAATTGTAACTTAGCCGGATAATTCAGGACGACCATTTATTACGCAAACCGTGGCAAGAGCTTACCCTTAATGTCTTGGTGCGGGAAAAGTGCGTTTCTGTTGTAATTCGGGATGGTGAACGAGAGTTTGAAATCGAATTTTAGAAATTCCTGTACCTTTGCCAGATAATGCCGGACGATCCTAATGCCCCTTCCAGGGACTGAACTTGCCGGCTCAGGGGAACAAAAGTAATTTCCAGTTGTATCTAGGGGAGGGAAACGATAATTTGAAATTATATTTCAGATACTCCACTAAACTTGCCGAATATTGTCTGAATTAGGAGAAAAGGCAAATGATTCGAGTCCCGCGTCCGGATTTCCTTCTTTCTAGCGAATGAACTTGCTCGCGCTGGAGCATCAAAAGTCAGCTCCGTGTACATTTCGGAGTGTGAAATGATATTCTGAAATTGAATTTTAGAAGCTTCGATAACTTTGCCGGATAATGCCAGTCGACCGTACATTAGACACACCGCAGCAGGAACTTGCCTTAAAAGCCTTGGATCATGAAAACATTGTCCCTGGTGTATTTCAAAACGGATAATCCGAATCTTATATTCAATCTGAGAAATAACAGTAACTTTGCCGGATAATTTAGGATGACCGTCTTTTACGCAAACCGGAGAAAGAGCTCACCCTTAAAGTCGTGGTGTGGGAAAAGTGTATTCCTGGTGTAATTTGAGATGGTTTAAGAGAGTCTGAAATCGAAATACAGAAATTCCTATATTTTTGCCAGATAATGCCGGGGGATCGGAATATTCTCGGACAGCAGTACCAGCCTATCTTGCCGACGTAAAGTGAGTGAGTGAGTGAATATTAACGTCGCACTTTTCAGCTACACGAGGGCTTTTGGCGACTGACCGCGTAATTTTGAACCATGGTCAAGTGACGCTGGCGACACCTGAGCTGGCACCCTCTCTCCTAACTACCACGCCACACCACGGGAGGATGTTTGAGCTCGCGACAGATTTAACGGGAATCGCTCCCCTACACAGCGGGTTTTCAGTGGTGCTGGGCTCGAACTCATGACACGCTAGCCATGATCCGATGCCTTGACCACTTGGCTACCGCGGCCACTTGCCGACGTAGAGACGCAAAAAGTGGATCTTGATTGTATTTCGGAACTGCCGATCCGAATATTCTCAATCCAATGCAATATAATCTCATATCTACGTCAAATAATGCCAGACGAAAGTATTTTGCACGAACTGTGGAAAAGGCTTGCTTTAAAATTCTTGAGGAGAGAGAAATGCTTTTCAGGTGTTTTTCTGGATGGGAAACAATAATAATGTGAAATCGGATTTTAGAAACTCCCGTAACTTTGCCGGATAATGCCGACCGACCGTAAATGTCCCCCTTCAGAAACTAAACTTACAGGGACAAGGGCGTCGAAAGTGGGCACAGAGTACTTCTCGGGGTGGGAACGAGAATCCGGATACGGATTTCAAAAGCTTCCATAAATTTTCTGGATATTGCTGGAATGAGGTCAAATGGCTTTGTGTTCGAGTTCTACCTCCGGATTTTCATTCTCTGTAGCAACTCAACTTTCTGGTGCAGTCGTGCGAAAATATGATTGCAATAGGAAATTGCATTTTCGGGCATTGTTGCCACTGTGTTAGATGGTGAAAAAACTGCACATTCCGCATCAGCTGCCTTTGGACATTCATAAAATACAAGATGTAATGTGTACCATTGAAAAAAAGAGTGGATTGGCTACAGTATTGGAAATGAATTCAGTCATGATCAGGGATAAGTGTACCATGGACCATAAACATTCATTCAAAGCATTACATAGAGCTTTGCAAGATTTAAATGACAACGAGAAAATATTCGGTGTTGCTGTTGTATTACTCTGTCTGGTGATTTCTGACAAGCATTAACAGCCATTACACGCTCTACTTTTGCTCACGAGATTAACTTCTGTTTAAAACAATCGTTTTTATGGCAAAACGTGGAAACACTTCGACTGACTATAAACACGCGAATACATTTGCAAGATGATCAATCTGAGCAAATATTTCCTAACCAACTACTGAATATCCGAAACGGTGAAGTAGAACTTCATCATATACATAAAGCATGAAATCACAAACGATATCTGTAACGTTCTTTAGGCAAAAAGGAACTGATTGAGAGTGTCTTTCCGGATATACTGTATAATTATCTTGATAATTATTGCCTCTGTAATCCTGTTACTTAATCAGAAAAAATGTTGATATTGTGATGAAATAAACTTTCTGACGCAGGATTGTTGCCAGTTGATCCAACGCCTTTTAAACCAATCGACACTGTTGTTGATGAAAACAAAACCGTAAATTTTCCAACCGAGTTTTTGAATTCTCTAGATATATCAGGAGAGAGAGAGAATATTAACGTCGCACTGATTAGCAACACGAGGGCTTTTGGCGACGGTCCGCGTAATTTTGAACCATGGTCAAGTGACGCGGACGACACCTGAGCTGGCACCCCCCTCTCCTAACTACCACACCACACCAACGGGAGGACGTTTGAGCTCTCGACAGATTTAACGTGCATCGCTCCCCTACACGGCGGATCTTTAGTAGTACTAGGATCGAACCCATGACATGCTAGCCATGATCCGATGCCTAGACCACGCGGCCACCTAGATATATCAGGAATGCCACCACATAATCTTCGGTTGGTTCCCTGGTTATTATTCTGCGTAACTTAAATTCACCTAGATAATGCAACGGTGCACATTTGATCATCAAAAAATTATACCGGGAACTTCTTGAAGCAAACATTTTGACTTTGAACGAAAATTCGGTTCTGCTACTACGGACTTTGTTGCCACATATTCCACTGATACCGTCAGAATCTCTAATACCATTCAAAAGGCTTCAATTCCGATTCGTTTGGCTTTCGCGATGACCATAAATGAATCTGAAACCCGAGGAATATTCATTTGATATTTGGACTTAAAAAATCCGTTTTTCTCGAATGGGCAACTAGGTATTACATGCTCACGTTTGCGGAAACCGTTGAATCTATTTGAGTTAGCAAAATACTGGTTACCGAAAAATATTGTGCACCGATTAGTGATTAGTTGTACAAAATTATTATTTGTCATACTTTAAAATGATAAAAATAATTTTAAAAATTGCAAAGAATCAACGTTATTCACCACATTTATAAAATTAAATCTTCGCATGTTGTTACTTAACGACTTCGTTAGTAATTCATGTATTATACTACACTCAAATAGGAGATGAATGAAATGCAAGATTAAAATAATTTGTTGTTTTATACTTTATTTCAACCCTCCAAAATTATAAACGAAGATTAATTTGACTGCATTGAATAGCTTAGAATAATATTGAACTAACGCATTAAAACAAAGCCACAGCAACGCGTGGCCGGGTCAGCTAATATATATATCTATCTATATATATAAAGGAGAAAAAGTGAGAGAGAGAGAGAGCGACTGACTGACTGACTGACTAATCACGAAATCTCTGGAACTATTCAACCTACAGACTTGAAATTTGGTAGACATGTTCCTTTGATAGAGTAGACATCAGCTAAGAAAGGATTTTCCGAAATTCGAAACGCAAGGGGCGTTACGGGGGGTTAAGGGCTTTAATAATAATTGTTTCCATGTTTAAACTACTTGATGTACAATCTTGAAATTGGGTAAGCGGATTCCTTTCAGAGAGTAGAGATCCGCTACAAAATGAGTTTGCTGAAAATAGACCCCCAAGTGGCGTTGCAGGGGCTTAGGGGGCGTTATAGATAATTATTTCCATTTTTAAACTATTTGACGCACTGTCTTTAAATTTGATATATATAGATTCCTTTCGTAGAATAATGATCAGTTACAAAACGGGTTTTCTGAAAACAGACTTCTAAGTGGCGTTGCGGGGGATTAAGGGGCGTAATAGATAAATATATCCGTTTTTAAACTACTTCACCTACCTGCTTGAAAATTGGTAGGTAAGTTTCTTTCCTGGAGTAAATATCCGCTACAAAATGGGTTTTGGGAAAATTGACCCCAAGGGGTGTTGCGGGGGCGGGGGGTTTAAGGGGCGTTATAAATTCCTATTTTTAAGTTATTAGACGTACAGTCTTGAAACTTAGTAAGCAGATTCCTCTCATAGGGTAGAGATACGCTAAAAATGGGTTTCGTGAAAATTGCCCCCAAGTGGCGTTGAGGGGACTTAAGGAGCGTTATAGATAATTATTTCCATTTTTAAACTATTAGACGCACAGTCTTTATATTTGATAAAGAGATTTCTTTCATAGAGTAGAGATCAGCTATAAGAAGGTTTTGTGAAAACAGACCTCTAAGTGGCGTTGCAGGGGAATAAGTGGCGTAAGAGATAAATATTTTCGTTTTTAAACTATTTGACCTACCTGCTTGAAAATTGGTAGGAATGTTTCTTTCATGGAGTAAATATCCGCTACAAAACGGGTTTGGAGAAAATTGACCCCAAGGGGTGTTGCGGGGGTTAAGGGCAGAAATAAATAATTATTTCTTTTTTAAAACTATTAGACTCACAGTCTTGAAATTTGGTTAGCAGATTCCTCTCATAGGATAGAAATACACTGCAAAATGTGTTTTGTGAAAATCGACCCCTAGGTGGTGTTGCAAGGGGCATTATTGATAATTTTTTTTGCATTTTTAATTAATTGGACGCACAGTCTTCAAATTTTGCTAAGCAGATTCCTTTCATAGAGTGCAATTCCCCTACAAAATGGGTTTTGTGGAAACAGACCCAGAAGTGGCGTTGCGGGGGCTCAAGTGGCGTTATAGACAATTATCCCCATTTTTAAACTGTTAGACGTACAGTCTTGAAATTTGATAGCAGATTCCTTTCGTAAAGTAGAGAACCGCTACAAAATGGGTTTCGCGAATATCAACTACCAAGTTTAATTTCGGGAGATTAAGAGGCGTAATCGATAAATATTTCCATTTTTAAACTACTTGATCATCCTGCTTGAAAATTGGTAGGCATGTTCCTTTCATGAAATAGAGTTCCTCTAACAAAGAGTAAAATGAAAATTGACCCCAAAGATGTTTGCGAAGGGTCAAGAGGAGTTACAGAAAAAAATTCCTGTTTTTAATTGTTAGACCCTTATACTTGAAATTTGTTAAGCATGTTTCTTTTGTTGAATAGGGAACCACTAAGAATAAATTTTAAGCAAATCAAGTTTTGGGGGTTGCAGGGGGTTACTGGGGGTTGACAAAAAAAATTACTTTTTTCGAGCTACAAGGACTATAATAATGAAATTTGGTTTGCATTTTTCTTTTGTTGAATTGAAATCAGCTAAGAGCAGTAATTTTGGAAAACGGCTCTCAACGGGATTACGGGGATATTTATAGTAAAACTTTTGCTTTTTTCTGTTAGATTTAGACTTGAAATTTGGCTTGCATGTTCAATTTACGGAGTAGAGATCCACCGAAAATTGGTTTTGCGGGAATCCACTTGGTTTTTGAGTTACGAAAGAGCAAACATCATTCTATGCTTCAATTTTAGAGATTTTTAGAAAATACAAATTAGATGAGTTCTGACCTTTTTTTTTATCAACAGGTGACAGTTACAGGTATAAGTATATTTTTCAATTCAATCGAATTCTAATCAGATTAGATATCAATAATTTATACATATATATAGGCAGTAAAAATTTATAAAACATCATGAAATACCCAGCGAAGCGGGCGGGTAACAGCTAGTATATATATATATATATGTAATACGACGATATTGATGCGACGATATTCATTGGAATGGATTCTTTAAACTGATATTGAAGAAACATTCTTGGAGGTTAATTAAATCTGTTTATTATACATCTTGAAACATTTAAGCAAGACAAGGATGACACATAGATGTACGTAATCACAAATAGACGCACACACACACAATACACAAACACTAGCTGCAGCAGACTACATGTTGACAAGAGACAAGAAGCGAAAAGAGCGGCGTAACCGTGTGCTCCAAGTTCTTTAACTGGCGATGAAGGTCGCACGAGCAATTAGATTAAGATGCGAAAGAACTAGGAAATTATTTAACGGGGTACAGTTAAAGAGAGTTAGCAGAAGTCATTACATATATATATATATAAACTATAGTATTATATTCTGGCTTCACTATCCAGTAGAGAATCGCTTGTTTTATTATACTACTCATTTTTGTCCGAGTTTGACACATTTTTCCTCTTTTATAAAATGTATTTTCGCATTTTTTCTCCTATACTGTAATGCTAAATGAGCTATCCCAAAAGGAAAAACTAAATTATTTATGAAATATTTTGAAATTTTAAAAACACTACATTATAAACATATGCATGAGTTACAATGTCACAAATTTTTTTATAAAAATTGAGAAGTTTTTTCTGTCTGAAAAATGTGTTTCGCGTTAAGATCAAGCTCTCATACATTAGGTGAAAACTGCCTTAAACTGCTTATTTCAGCCATGTCCGAATATGTTTTGAGCCTCTGTATTTGTCTTTATTTATGGTGTATATTTGCAATGATTAAATTCTTAGATGCTAAATTAGATTTAAAGTGTAATGATTGTGTGTGTTTGTATCTTCTGTATGTGAGAGAATATTCCTGATCAATATACTCATTTCATGTAAAATGTGAACCAGTTTACGCGGGGGAAAAAAGTTAATTCATTTTGTCTGAAAATCTTCAATTGTCTTTGAAGGTTGTCAGTCTGACATGAAACGAATTTTCGGATAAATCAAAATCAAACAAATCAAAGTTATCAATCATTACTTTTAGTGTTCGATTTGTCTTCTGTTTTTAAATATTTATACAGTTGGATCTTTATCTAACGAAGTCGCTAAATCCCGAAAAAAGTTCAATATGTGGAAAATTCATTAAATTAGAGAGATTCGTCTTTCAATATACTTTATAAGTCACATAAAACAAATTTTAAATTCATAAACACTATATATTATTAAAAAAGCAGTTATTCACACGCACCCTTTTCTGTTAATTATCTGTTCATTTTTATATATCTTACTCATAAAAAAAAAACCTGCTGGGAAAACAAGTGGAGAAAAACATCTAGGAATACATTGCATTTTCAATTGAAAAAAAAAAAACAAATTTTATATTAAAATTGAAGAATTTTAGTGATATTTTCTAATTTTATCCGACAAGTTATTTTAAGCATACATTACCACACACGCGTCCTTTAAATTTATTTACTGATCGAGTCTGTTAATATTGTTTGGAAGAAACGACCAGAATTTTGGCAATTTTATTGCTTTCGGTGAGTTCGACGTCATTGATCACCTTAAAATGTGTTAAAAGATAATTTGAAAAATGTCCGGAAATATTTTTAAAATAGAAAGCGAGAAAAAAAAATCGAATCATAAGAGAAAAATTTCGTTGAATAGAAAATGCACTTCGCTACTTGGAGCTTGTTTTACCAAGAAAATCGTAAAATGTTCTTGGTTCCAGGAAAAAGTTCGCCAAATAGAGAAGTTCACAAAATAGAGGTTCGTGAAACGGAGGTCCGACTGTATATTAGAAACTATGTACAGATTACTTGTGAATAAGACCATACAATTAAAATAAATCTTAGTTTACTAGTTTATAAAATATTTTTTTTGATAAAATACTATTAAAGCAACTGAGTGAATGTATTAATTAGGAATTTGAATACTATCTTGTATTTTTCAAATTCGGAAGCAGTTTTCAACACTAAAAGTATTTTTTAAGGCATTCAAAAAATTTGTCACTTTGCGCAAAGAAAAATAACTGTCATTTAAAACATAAATTAGTGTAAAATAATGAAGAATTTTTTTAAAATTTCAATAAAATGAAACAAAAATTCCTCTCAAGTAAGTAATAAAATTGTACTTCATAACGTTTCGTACTCAAGGTCGCGATTTTCTTTTTCAACATTATTGTGTGTGATGTAATTTATAAAATATTTGAAATAAAGCTTTGATTATATTCAAAATATTTAATTTAAACTGGTATTTTTTCGAAATTTAATACAATTTATTTTTTTGAATTAAAATTAATTTCTTATATTGCGATCTCCGCACCATTCATTGATATGCATGTTTATCAAAATTTCGATTTAATGTGAAAACTGAAGTTGGTTTATTTTACTTTTACGAAACATTCTTGGAATAATATGAAAACAAATGTTCAAGGTTTTTTCAATGAATGGAATTTCAAAACCGTTCTTGAAATTTCTATGAAATCTTAGTCGGGGAATTTGTTAATTGTCTAAAATGATTGATGAAAATACCTGCTTTTCAATGCTAACGGATGTTCGTAACTTTTATTTCGAATAACTTACCTTGCATTTATACTTTGTTTCAAAGAAACCTATCGCTTTTCAAGGTATTTCAAAAGGAAATGTATAAAACAATACATTTAAAAAGCATCTGCACGAATCTCTGGCTTCCTGAGATAATTTTACTAACCTATCAATAATACACACCTTTTCAGTATCAAATGTCTTGAGAAAACAATGCAGCATATAACGCAAATAGAACTAAGTAAAATTGTACCCAAAAAAATTTTCATTACCCTAATATGAACGAACATTTCTTTATGTTATTGAAAGAGGATAAATTATTTTATGAATATAAGATGCATTAAAAAATTAATATAATTATTCATTGGTATTTGACATTACAAACCTGAAGAATGCATGTATTTAAAACAAAACTACCCTTAAATATGTTTAATGTTTTCAAAGACAGCATTTTTTAGCATAATATGTTTTATTCTTCATACAGTTTGCAGCGGTTATTATCATTTACAGTAAGAATCTCATAACCGTACTTATTGTTCAATAATTTCATAATCCATTTTTCAATCCTAAATGTTTTAATTTCATTATTTAATTTAAACTCTTTGCAGCCATTTATTATACATAAAAACATTCGATAAAAAAAAGGAGTTTTTTTTTTCTTTTTTCAAAAAATTCTTCTTCTACTTATTATTATTTTTACTATGAGAAAAAACAAACGTTTGATACTCTGCATATTAGCAACATACATTTTTGGAGCGCACATATTTTTAAACATTGGTAAAATAGTTCCACAATTCAGCTTTTAAAAATAAGCTGTAACACATATATATTTGTTATGTATAAGTTTTAGGTTTCATGGCTTCAAATCAAATTAAGAAGGGAAAAAAAAGAGACTCTTTATACTTAGAAAATTCACTTCACTTCTGTTAGCAAATCTTTCTCTTCTTAAAGTATATATTGATAGGTATACTTTTCAAATGATTAAAGCAGTTCATATTATTACAGAGCACTTTTTAAAGTTATTTATACACGCTATGTGTTTTTCGTTTTGTAGGCTGTAGGCAACAACCTTCTAAAGTATCAAACAAAATCGCTACAAAGATTGCATTTGAATTAATTATTCAATTTCCAAGCTACCACACTATAAATTAGGTTTAATTATGCAGAAACTCTTTGATAATATTTCACTTCTCATTATGATCTTTTATGAGATCTATTTTTAAACTTTCGTTCTTGGATTATAATATTACGATTGTATACCGTTGAATTCTTTAAGGTTATAAATTGCCACGCAATTACCAGGATCTCCAAATTTTTAATTTCTTTCTTCAAGTTCTCCTACATGATTGCTTTGTAAAAAGATCAGGCATTTTTTTTTTGTAACGCAGTTGTTATTCATCTCAACATTGCAATTTCATTGCTCTTTAAGAATTTTGTAATTTCTGTAAAATACTGAAAAAGAAAAGAGAAACTCATGTCTGGTTATCAGATTTGATTCGCATTCTTTTTTTTTGGTATTATTTGACTGCTGCAACCAGTATCATACGCAGACCTCTTTCTAGGGGAGGGAGTGAACCCTTCCACCTTTATGTATGGCACTGGCTGCAACAACATTGCAACATCTTTACTAAGAAAGCGTTTGATATCTTTTTGAAAATTAGCAGTTGTTGAACTGAATAGATCATGCACATATTGTGATGTTCAATATGGAAAGATTTTTTGGGGGGGGGGGGAAGGTTGCTCTTACCCTGTTTTTTCTGTTGAATCTCAATTACCAACCCGTGTGCTTCTATTTTCCAAGGTATAAACCATTAACTACCAGAATAACTAAAACATTATTCGTAATTTATAAGAAAATATTGCAGTTTTATTTATTGACGTTACTATTGATTAAATAACATTTATTTTCTTACGAAGTTTCATTTATGATTAAATAAAATCATGCATTTTATGAAGTAAAATACTTTTATAAAAATCACACCTATCCTTTTTTAGACCTAGACTGATATTTGGATGAAACATCATTGCAGTAACTATATTTTTTCGTTGATTAACGCCTTCCCAATAGAAAATTTTAAACGTCTTTTTTTCGCCTTTTAAAAATGATAAAGTTTGTTCTTTTTATATAGCAATATCAAATATTTGATAAATTTTGGTTGTAGACCGAGGGTTTCGTTGTAAGTCATCAACTACACAGAACTAGCAGTTTATATCTCAGAACAGCGAATCTAGAGAATGAAATAAAGAGAAAAATAAGAATTACAAATGCATAAGAAATTAGTACGTGATTAAACAACCTTTTTTATATATATCTCTCCATATTTTTATTATTGAATATTTCTAGTGATCTAAATATTTTTATCCAAGCCAGAATATTCTACAAGTTTCAATTCAACATGCTTCCCAATTTTTAGCTTGATGTTTGAACTCATTACTTTTCACCAAACTCCTATACAGCCATGGCAATTCTAAAACCACAGTATATAATGAGAGTGCATCAACTTCTACTATTTCGCCCTAAGGACTCAGGCTAGGTGAGATTCAAACACGCAATCTCTCGGTTACTGATCCATGATTGGTATAATAGGCTATTGATGCTCTAAAAAACAGTAAAAGCAGATAAAATCATCTATTTCTTGGTATTAAGTGAGTTAGTTATCAAAAAAATCGGTCGTATAAACAACACATATTTTCTTAATCTGCTGTTTTCAAGAATTTTTTTTCGTTCTGAATTTTGTAGTAAGTTTGCTTTTTGTGTGGTGTGTGTGTTTGTTGCTGCAGTGGATTAATTTTTGAAGAAATTTTTTATTTGAATTTGTCTTATTATTCCTCTGAAGAACTGGTGATGCAATTTGTTGTGGTTATGCCTCATCATTTGGTTTCCTTGAATTTGAAATAAATTGACCTTCGAAGCTTTCTTTCAGTAAATAGAAATGGTACGGGGAGTTTATTTGTGCTAAGAAATTAAGTAAAGAAAAAGCATCGAAGTGTTCATTGTGGTTTCTAGAAGAAAAAATAAACCAATCCTTGCTGATTTACTCAATATCTCAAGTCATAATAAGAACAAAATAAAAAGAAGTTTATGAATCATTCAACCAGATTTCTATCCACCAATGCTCTTTTTCTTTTGTCCTTTTCAAAATCTGATTTCAAAAAAAGTGTTGCGATCTCATTTCAGGTGATTTTGTCACGTCTATATTTAACTATTCGACCGTGACAACTGAAAGAATTTTTAGCAAAATTTGAAATGCAATCATTTTTTTAAAATTCTTCAACGAATTGTCAGCACGTTTACGCTAAAAGCGTCGTCTAGGTGCTTTCGTTCACGTTATAAATATTTCCATATTTATTAGGCTCTTTATGTAATTATTTACGTAGATCTTGACCTGACTACTTTTCTTGTATTCTTCCGCCTTTTTCTTTTGTATTTTCTTTTCTCTCTTTTTAAACGAATTTTTGGTTTTCCATAAGCAAAAATATCTCGTTTTTCACGTTCTCTCTTTTTTAATTATTACCATTAAAAGATACTCAATAATTTTGGATTGTTGTTGAAGAATCATTTGAAAATTATTGATTTTTATTAGTTTTTATAAGAATAATATAATATTATTGCTGTTTATAATATATTGCAAACAGTTTTGCGAAAAAAATAATTTTTTTTGGAAGCTAAATGGAAGAAAATAGAAGCAAAATAAAGTAGGGTAAATACGCCTAACACAAATGTCTATACTGTTCATAATAATAAAACAGTTCTTTTAAAATATAATTTTATTAATTTAAATTCAGTTAGAATTGAGGCAAATAATATGAACCTTACACATTTTTCAGTTATTCAGTAAGCTATGGTTAAACATAATGAGCTTGATAAATATCGAAAATAGTGCACTTTTTTCAGAATTTTTTTTTCAGCAAACGATTTTTTTTATCGTTTTTCAAATAAGCTTCCATTAATAAAATCAATTTAAGAATGCGATGAAATCAAAATATACTGTTCTAATCGCATGAATTACTTAATATTCACATACTTGCTTTCATAAGATATTTGTCAAATTAATTGCATTGCAAAAACGATTAGTAATATTCGCAACATGACATCAGTTTCTATAAATTGCACTTAAACTGATTGATTGCTTGAATCAATTGCTTCTGTAATCGTTTGCTGAAGGTCATTCTGATTTCAAACTTCAAAGATAGAATGTTAAGACACTATGTTTGTCTATTCAAAAACAATTCTTTACCTGCTGCTGGTGCAACAAGTTTTTTCTCAAGAGCAAATATTTGACGAGGTGCATTTAACACTCAGAGTATTGTATCGGGTTCTCACGCATTTAAAGTTGACCTCTAGGGAATGCTGTTTTGTTTACTTGATTTGAGAACCTCACCTTGTGAAAAAAAAACCGTGATATATGCAGAACAGGATTGCTACTTAAAATGAACTGAAGTAAGAAATGTAGCTTGTTGCGATTGTGTCATTGTAAAGAGATGTTTATGCGATTATAAGAAATATTAATTTGGAGATAACTGATTATTTGAAAATCAGAACTGGGGACTTAGAATGAAGCTCGTGATACTATGTCCAGGGATTTCTAAAGACTTCTTGAGACTATAGGCTCCTACGTAAAAGTAGACCCTGGGCCCCTACACAAATGTAAGCACCCCCCTATAACCTTTAAAAGTAGACAGTACATACATATGTTGTCAAACACTCATACAAACAATTACCCGATACAAATGTGCATGATTTACAATCGCCCAAACCGACTGCTGCCTTTTGACTGAATGAGAAATGATGGTGTATGGTGGTAGACCTATATATAGGCCTACACATGGACGACGGTCATCACAGCCAGTTTACATATCGTCCGAAATTCCTGGTTTTTCGGATAATACAACCAGAAATAACATTTGACCTTAGAATTTAATTGAATCATAATCTTATTAAGACTGAGTCGAGAACGAGACGAGGTCCCTATCGTAACCGAGGTCCTGGGCTATTCTGAAGTTTGAATAAGTCCGGAAAAAAAACTGTAACTCGAGGCATATTTTGACTGAATCTTTTATTTTTTTTAGAATTTGAGGTTCGATTCATTCCCATGGATATATTGTGATTATACTTAAATGAAAGTTGTTGAGTTTTAAAATGTTAGGGTGTTCTTTCCACCTCAACATGAATAAGAACTCAGGTTCGTTTCAACATGCGTGCAAAACAAAATAACAGCGCATTTTTTGGATCGTTTTAAAGTGATATCTTCTTCGATGCCATTTTTTTTTTATCTATGCGTAATATTTTGCCAATTTTCTTTTAAAATATCTAAGTATCGTAATACTGAACTATTATTTAATTTTACACGTTAGTAAAAAAATGGTGTATTTGTAAAATATTTCAAAATATTATGGACGTAATATGATGGACACACTTATTGTAACTGTACTATTATATTTTAATACTGGAACTTACATCTATTTCACAATATGTTCCGTGTTTGAGACCTGATTTGAAATGTTAGGCAAAATTAACCTCCATTTCTTCCGTAGTGTAGCCTGTCCAATAGCTTTCGCAAGAAAACAAGGAAACGTAATTTTCTCCATTTCTACGTATTAGCATTAATTTCGAAGAAATGTAGGCTTACTAGAGAAAGTAGAATTTATAGAACAGGAATAAAAAACAAACAACAAGAGCTAAACATAATAAAAATAAGGAAGAACTTTTAACGAAGAAAAATATTCTTAAAAATTAGTTAGAATTCTCCCTTTAAACTTAAGTCTTCTCAAGTATAGTTTTGAACTGCTAGATCCAATGTCACATTAGTCCGTTGTTTATAACTTATGGTATCCGATAACTTATGCTATATAAATATACATAACTTATCTATAAATTCCTTACCAAGTCAAAAGCTGTATTTACTGTACATTTCCCCACTGCCCTTGAACTTTGTACTCTTATTAAAGTTTTCCGAATTCAATCTTAGTCTAATCCATGGGTGGGCAAATAGTGACCCGAGTGCCACATGCGGCCTACCAAGACAGAAAACTAAATATTAAGAAAATGTTCTCTATATTTGGGTCGACATATGTTTGTGAGTAAAGTTTTTCTTGCATGAAGATCCACAAAAGTAAATATAGATACAAGTTGGTCAGGGCATAACGAAGAATATTAGGGCCCCCTGCCGGAGGTCGTCAGGTTTTGGGCCCCAAACCAGATCTTACAAAGGATTGTAAAATTGTAAAAGCATAACATAACATAGTCTTTGGGCCCCTTAGAATCCTATCCCTTCACGCGATGAGGGGGTGTACGTTAGGCCACTGAAGTTAGTTGGCATTAACTTGGAAAAAAGCAACATCGCTCCTGATTTCAACAAGCAATTGTAGAAAAGTGTGGTAGGCTGCATTTGTCTCCTTAAACTGATTCTGAAAGTAAATGTTCTTGTGTAGCTATAGATGCTATGAAATTAGCCCAATAAATAAATTGAATAAAACTGCCACTATTTTATTTAACATATTTAGTTATTTTTATAGTACAATTAATACCTTTCTAAGATGGAAAGGTAAATAATGAATGCAATCATCTAAAAAGGTGCCGATCTCCGGTATCCTCCGCTTCTACAATGTGGCCCTTGACCCAAAACAAATATCTGCCCCCTGGTCTAAGATATTATTTACAGGGACATCTTAAGGCATCTTGGGGCCCTGGGCCCATACACTAATGTAGACCCCAACCTATGATCCTTAAAAGTAGACAGTACATATCATACTTTGTCAAATGCTCGTACAAACAATAACCCGAAACAAATAAATGTGCATGGTTTACAATCGCACATACCAGCTCGACTGCCGCCTTTTTACTGAATGATTAATGATGGTGTATGGTGGTAGGCCTAGGACTGTACGTGAAAAATGGTCATCACATGTAGGTAGTTGACATATCGTCCAAAATTCCCAGTTTTTTGAAGAAAACAACCGGAAATAATATTTGACAGTTTAAATTATTCAAATTATGATCTTATTATGGCTGAATAGAGAACGCGAGACGAGGTCCTCATTACGGCTAAGGCCTTGGGCCTGGGCCCAGTTGACCCATGCCTTAAGACGTCCCTTATTATATATAAATTGTTCTTAAAAGTTTTATAATCATATCATGGATGTATAAGGCATTATTCAAACATTTATCTGTGCGTGCTGAATTTCTCAACTAAATTTATCTTGGCACAAAATATTTACTCTTCTCCATTTATTGTAGTTAGTGTAACGCTATGAATACATAATGACATTTCACAGCCATTGAAAAGTCATACATGTGTCATTATTCTTTATTAATTAACTAACACAATAAGGAATCTCTTTTATTGATCGAAACAGTCCCGTTTATTCTCGTTTCACGTCGTAGAATGAAATACACGGAATATTTGATGAGAAAAGAAGCACATCTCTTGACTCCGTTCCAGCTCGTTGATGGAGAGCGAAACTTAACATTGTTTATAGTTCTCATCAAATGGAGATTTCGCGCTATTCATCTAAACAGCCCCCATAACATTCAACACAATTAAAACTTCCTGGTAACCTAGGTTGTCATTGGAATCTTTCCAGCTAGTTTTTTTGTTTATTTTAGCTTTGAATGCAGTTACGAGGATAGAAAAAAAAAATCTACCTTGCATTTATTTGCTGTTATATTTATCCAAATACTCTAGGAACCCACACCCTAAGAACCTTATCTAGATCGCGATCGCGAAACTGGAAGATTTTTATCAAAGACACTGAGGCTGCAAAACTCATCCTCAAAATACGTAAGGACAAGGCCTTAAAAATTTGTTTTTGTTAATGAGATTTTATTATTTCCCCCGCTTTTCCTTTGTAATGATTTTTTTCAAATGTTTGTAATTTGATACACCCAGGTTTATTCTTAAGTTGTGAAAACTGATTCCGAGTGAAATTTGATCTGTAGAGAAATTGTCAAAGAGCAATTTAACAGGAAAACAAAATGTTATTTTAATGTATTTTTCGAAGAACTCATTAATATAGGCAGTGGCGGATTAAGCGGGTGTCGGACCTGGCGGCCGCCAGGGGCCCCAAGCTTGATGAATGTTAAAGCCAGTGACAAACCCAACCACACGCCACCTTGCAACAAGAAATGAAAAGAAAACAAAGATACAATGAAAACCCCGCTAGAAATTTATCGAGGTGTAAAAGAAATCCTAATGTAGAAAAACTTTTGAAAATATTTTTAACAATACCGATATCGAATGCATCAGGTGAATGATCTTTTTTTAGTTTTAAAACTTGTTAAAAATAATTTAAGAAGTACTATGGGAGAAAAGTGAAAGTGAACAACATGGCCATATTATATACAGAATAAAATGTTTTGGACAAAATAGATATGGTGAAAATAATTGATGAATTTGCCAAAGAGAAATCCTGTATAGCAAAACTGCAAGCTCTTAAGTAAGGTTTTTAATTTTTTTTCTTCAGTTAAAATTTTTCTTTAGGCGATGAGTTTTTTTTTGTGCAGTACATTTTATTTTGAGAATTTAAAGTAATTGACTCTTTTCACTATTTTAGTTTTCCGACTCTTAAGCCCATGGGCCTCAAACCTTTCACCGCCAGGGGCCTCCAACTACCTTAATCCGCCTCTGAATATAGGCCACATTGACACAAAGGAAAAATTCGTAAATTTAGTAGAAATCTTTATCTGTCTCAAAAAATATTAAAAACCAAATAGCTTTTTCTATTTCTATGTTCTAGAAGATTTTCTTTCGCCTAACAAAATAAAAAGACAGAAAAAAATTTTGCTCGTTCATTGCACTTAGGTTTTAAAAAATTGAGACCTTTTCTCTATTTTTGTCAATTTGTTATTATTTAACTTAATGTCTTAACACTGTTCTAAAAGAGAAGTTTAGAATATAAGGAATAAATAAATAAAAATAAAAATAATTTAAATTTGTAATTTTAAAATATTTATCGTTAGTGCAAAAAGTTCGAAAAGCACATTTTTTTTTTTTTTACAAATTGGTGTAATTTTATTCAATTTACTTTTTCAGCTTTAATAAACGAAGCTTAATAAAAGGTTCATTAAAAATATTTTAACACTATGGGGGACGACCTATTACTAAACATATACTTTATAAAATTATGCAATACAGTCGAGCCCCGTTATACTGGACCCCTATTTAATGAATTTTTCTTTTTCCTCGATTAAAATGAAGGGAAAAAAATATCTTCTGTTTAACCAATAATAAACCACGAATTAGCAAATTATTTGAACAATAGAATTTTTTTTATTGTTATCAATTTTATTTTTTTTATTTGATTTCTTTTCAAATGGGATATCCTTTTTGTCCGGAACAGAAAAACTTTTCTTGTAAGCAGGAAATTTCGATTGGAAAGTATGCAGGCGCAGATAAGTGTAACATATCATGTGAGATTTCAATAAGACAGGAAATTCTCCTTTCTTATCTTATCCTACTCCACAAGGGAGGAGATATTTTAAATTTTCACCATTTGCTCTCTCGTGAGAGAATGAGATTTATCACACATATAGTTTTGTAAAAAGTTTTTGAAAATTTGTGAAGGAATATCGATTGTGATGTGCAGGAATTGATAATGAAACTCCTACTACAATTGTTACATTTTCTAAGGCTTTAAATTGTTTGGAACTGTGAAAACATACCTCCTGTAGCAGGAGGTAAATGACGGAGTATTTTCTTCTCTGCTTAGTCACAAAAAAGAATTCTTTCGAGTTAGGAATCAAAAAGATTGTCATGCATCTATTAGTCAGTATTTAAAAATTTCCTATTTATTGGTTCGTAATAATTCGTTAATGTTTTAGCTGCTGAATGAAAAGTGCATAATTTCTAACAGAGAATATTTTTTATGCACTTGCTTATTACATAAAATTTCCAAAAGATAGGACAAAAAAAAAAGTATTTTTTTGGACCCCGGTTATTACACGAATAACCCCGAATTAACGAATAAGATGTTCGGTTCCGAAGAATTCGTTAAATCGGAATCTGTGTATTTTCATTCAAATAATGTATTTTAAAGTAAAACTTTTGAAAAAATTGGGAAACATTTCTGAGATTAGATAAAAAGAGTCAATCTTATGATATCTTCTCTTGGTTCGATACTACACTCTTTTCAAGATATTTCGGTCATAAATTTGACCCTAAGTTCCCCGGTTTGAGTGTAATAAAGGAAACATCTGAGTCATTTGTTACTTCATAATCTTAAAGGACAAATGAAGCAATCGCAATTGCTGTTTCAGTAACTCCAAATGATGATTGGTCAATGGTATTGTTTGTAGGCTGATTTTCTTTGCCTCTTTTTTTATTGACCATGTTGAAGCTTCGAAATGATCGTCAGGATTATCATTATCTGAGATTTCAGAAACTCCATATAATTTAATTTGTACTTTAACAGTATCTTCCGGTTTATAGGTTTCCAGAGTTTTTCACTCGAAATTCTTTGTTGGGACTGGAGCTCTTTGTTTTTTCTTTCAAGTCTTTTTATTGATTTGCATGTCCGTTTCTAGAAAATTCAACCATCCAAACTTTCACAACTCATACTTTCTTCCCAAGAATACAAAACATGACAGGCTTAAAGTATTTTGATTGACTTTATCTTATTAACAGTTAAAAATGAAATCATACTCTCAAGCAAATTAAGAATTTTTTGGCAAATGAAGTCCTCAACAATAGGACGTTTACATGCGGTTAATTCAAATAGAAAAACAGATTAACTTTTGAGTTTTTTTTAACGAATGGAGCTCTGTTCTTATCGTGATGATAGGACTTCCAAAATTTTATAATTGTTGAGGAACTTATTAATCAACTAACTGTACAATTCCTGTACTCGAAAACCACATGAATTAAAGTTTTTTCGTAAAAATATTTAATGTTTTTTTAAGTTATCTTTTCGTGTACTTGACAAAACTCCACTTATTTGTTGTTGAAGTGTAGTGGCATCTCATATCATTCATGGAAACAACACATTAAGACGTCTTTTTTTGAAGAAAATTTATTTGGCAAAACTACACTTGGACTACCGAATATTAGGCATTTGTATCCTTTTCAAAAAATATTTTATGAGACTTACTCGTTTTACCACATTTCTCTGACGTTAACATTCAGCATTCAAAAAGTACGCGAAGACAAAAGTAAAAACCTTTACTTAGATGTTAGTTATTACAATACCATCTGTTGGCGAGATTGAGTGAAAGTTAAAAGGATTTAGTTAACCTGTGAGGAATGTTCCCATTCCCATAGCAACCTGAATATATCCTATGCCAATGGCTAATCACACATAAAAAAACCAGGCCTTCTAACAAGTGAGCTGCTAGTGATACTCAGAGTTTCATTTTCCCCGCACTATGTCCGAATTTTCTCAGAAATTAACTTCTGAAAACATTTTTTTTTAATAAAATAAATAAATAAAGATAGAGAGAGAGAGAGGAGGGAAAAAATAATTTCTTATTTATTAAGGTTTGCTTATTAAAGTTAAAAACGTAAATCGAATAAAATTCTGAAATTTTGCTAATTTTATTAAACAATGTGTTTTTTTAAAAAATTTTTTTCACTACTAATAAATATTTTGAGTTTACCGGTTAAAATTTTTCTTTCTACTTTTCATACCCCAAACTTCACATTTAAAACAAAAAGTGAAATTTTTCCACTTCTCGAAATTACAATGATGATGTTTAAGAAGAAAATGCTGTTTTATTCAAACATTTATTTCCCTTTTATCTTAGTTAGGTGTAAAGCAACCTTTCCAGAACTCAGAGATCAATAAAATAACAGTAAATTTTTCAGCCCACCTTTAAGTACAAAAGACAAGCTACGAAGTCATTTTTCAGTATTCGACCATGAAATAGCAGAGAAGAGCTGAATGGGATCAGTGCAATAAGCCAACTCAGTAAAAAGATCATGTGTATGCAATTATCAGAAGCATGACGTGATGGCACGCAAAACGTGTAAAGTCAGCGCACTCAATGGAAGGCAATTCCATTGGAGAAAAGGGACATTTCCAGTCATCCGTTACTAGTGAAAATGAGTTCGTACCTGCAATAGGGATACACGAAATTATCAAGAACCTTTACACGTAGAGGAAGGATAAGAGAAAATTTGGTAGTTATGTTGTGTAGAAGAGTTTTCAATTGGCAAAAATGTTGTTTCACGAGCTTGGGGAACTTTCCAAAAGACAGATACAGGTATAAGAAAGCTTGGTGATCATCGACCAAGACAAGCAATAACAAACGGTGTCCGATGTGTCAGCGTGCAGGTGAAAAGTCACCGAAACTAGGCAGTGGACAACTTTACTCAGCTGCTGCTTAAGGCAACCGGATGGCAGGTGTCTTGTTATACTATAGCCAGACGTCAGTCATATAGATGACCTATTCGCTTGCTTTTTCCTTTCAGTTTGATGAACGATTCTCGGCAGCAGTTAATATGAAGAAATGCAAGGACACGCTTTCATTCTTCTATAACTTTCAGGTAAACACATCGTTGGTGTGTGGAAGGATGGAGCTTCACATTATTGACAAAGGTTCATTTATTGAAGATCGTTACTGTGATGAAGTTATCCTTTGTCACGTGCATCTATTTCGAGATGCCATTTGTCGAGACTTTGTTTTCTACACGATATCGCATAGCCACGTAGGCTACATGCTATTCAAAAGCTTCTACAAAGTGAAGATATGAGTAGGATGCTTTAGAAAAACAATTGGCCGAACGACCGTAACTTCCGGAGAACAGTTGCTTATTGAGGAGTGGTAACACTTATTCAAGAATTGTTGAATAATCTGGTGTTAGTATAAACAGACGGTGCCACGCAACCATTGCGTAGCTTTTGGAGATCATATATCTCTTATTGAGGGGTCTTGTTGTTCTTCCTCTTGACCAGACAGTGTCTTATACTGACGCCATATTGTTAACGCAGTCTATTTCTGCTTCGTTCCACAAGTCTATGTTCTATTCACATGCATTGTCACTATGAGTTTTTAACTTTTTAAGTACACTTGTATGAATTTCATGCCTCATTCGATTTTTTGCAGATAATATGGAAAGTTACTTAAATTTTTCGCACAAGTGTAGAAACTAAGCATGCACACAATTACCTCAAAGAAAGAAAGAAAATTATATGATAACTGTGAATAAGTTACTTTAATTTAAAAATAACGCATTCATGTAATATTTTAACATTTAACATCGATTCTATAAATTGCACTTTCCTCTTGCAGTTTCTGAAATCTGTAGATATTACTTATGAGAATGTCAGTCATTTAAAATAAGAGAGGAAAAAACTATGAGGTAAAAGTCATTTAAATATGAGGGAAAAACAGTTTTTATTCTCATATTTTTTTAAAAAAAATATAATTATTTATTTATTATTTTTTTAAAAAATAAATTTGAAGTAAAATATTTTATATAAACCATTAATATTTTAAAATTATATTAATTATAAGTTTTTTTAAAATTCCCTTTCTATTACAGATAAAATTTTAAATCTTGTACAACTTATGTTTAGTTAAATAATTTGTGTGTGACTTCTGATGAGATCAATTTGAGATTTTTTTCATGAAATCGTTCATTTAATAAAAAAGTTCTGATCATATTTTTAATTTTTCACATATGAGTATTAGATATTATTGCCCTCATTTCTGTTTTAGACTTTAATTTGACTGGAATACATTTACATCTTTAACAAACAATAATGTTTCAGCTCGAATACATAAACTCGTTACCACTCATACATAAAAGCTCATTTAAAATATTTTTAAGAAGAAAATTTTATGTTTCCTTCTGCTTTTTATCATTACATTTTTAAATTTTACAAAGTAAAGGCATTTTACCTTTTTAAACTTGTCAAAATTTATTACATCACAAAAGAGTTATCAAGCACCTATCATACCGAAACCACGAATGCGTTGTTTTAATTAATAAGTAGGGTTAGATAAAAAAAAAATTGCATATTAATTTAAAATAAGTTAATGGAATCGATAACTAGCACGGAAAGAATTGATTGATTGTGGTCCGAAGAATTGATTGATCGTCGCATTTTGGAGCTACACGAGAACTATTGACAACGAAACTTGTAATTGTGAACCATGGTCAAGTGATAAGGACGACTTTTGAGCAGGGACGTCTTAAGACATCGAGACCCTGGGCCCCTACACAATTGTAGGCCCTAGTTATGACTGTTAAAAGTAAACAGTACATAGCATATACGTTGTCAACTACTCATGCAAACAATAACCCGAAACAAACAAATGTGCATGATTTACAATTGCGTATACCAGCTCGACCGACTGCCTTTTGACTGAATGAGTAAGGATGGTGGATGGTGGTAAGGCCTGTACGTGGACGACGGTCCTCACGTGTAGCCAGTTGACATATCGTCCAAAATTCCCAGTTTTTCGGAATGTTTGGCACAGCTTAGTCAGAATTGGCTCTTGCATCATAAACCCAAACACTCACTCATTCACTCCCAGTTTTTCGGAGAATACAGCGGGAAATAACATTTGGCCTTTGAAATTATTCGACTTACGATCTTCTTAAGGCTGAGTCGATAACGAGACGAGGTTCCGATTGTGGCCGAGGCTCTGGGCCCGGCCCCAGTTGGCCCTTGCCTTAAGACGTTCCTGAGTTTGAGCAGGCACCCCACTTTCGAAATTTCCATGCTTCACCAATATGAAGACTTTGAACATTGACGGAATTAATATGTATCACCTTTCTCTACGGAACAGTAGATCTGTTCCGTAGAGGACAAATCTGCTATTCCTAGGAATAAGACCCAACTCGACCAAAAAAAAAAAAAAACTCGGCATTTATGATTTTGCTTTTCTGTCTACTTGGCTATTGCAGCCACGACGTTACAAAGAAGGAAGGTTTTCGGTAAAATTTTTAATCTAAAGGAAATCTATGTGAAAAATTGATGCAAAAATTACCATTCGATTATTTTATTGCTATAACATTATTCGAAAAGAAACATTTCTGATGCTTTCTCTTCAAAATCAGATACCATTTAAGCACAATAAAATGTATAAACGCTGTATCATTGTAGATTAAGGGAACTGTTTGAGAGATAAAGAAGAATCCGTTATATTTAAGTATTTTAAAGCCATTTTCTTTTATTGTGAGTGAACAAGAATCAGACTTGAGTATTTTTTCAAATGAAAAAGTACTTTAATATGTATTCTGATTCCACTTTCTTCTGAAAGTATCATATTTTCATGAACTTCTAACTTTTGTCTGAATGTCCCCATTTTTCTTCTGCAAAATAAGTTCCGTGTCTTATTCTCCAAGAACAGTGGTAAGTATTAAGTCGATCGCGATCGACCGGTGGACCTCCATGCCATTTTAGGGTGACCGTCTGAAGATTAGCAGTTAGTAATAAAAAAACCAAAATATTCAATATTGGCTGGCAGTATGTAGACTAAGTCTTCTGCTGACTATAACTACAAGAACTAACTTTAGATGAAAATGTTTTATTTTTCATTTATTTTGAATTGTTTAATAATAAATGCATCATTTGATAGTATTATATTTGTGGCCATTATTATTACGTTTGTATCTTTCATTCTGTTTTCAATACGGTTTTAAAAGTGTTATTTTATTTTCGTTATGTAGGTAAGAACATATTCAGTATTTATTATTAAGTTATAACAAATACAGGACCTTTTTCTTATGTCACCACACTTACGTCACTTATGTCACTCGTTACGTCACTTACGTCAACTGTTTGAAAAATTAAAAGTAGCCCGTACCCTGGAAAAGTCTGCCCACCCCTGTCCTAGAATATAATGATAAAGGAAATTTTAACACTACATGTTGAAGCAGAAAACTATTATTTATAAAATATTTCAAAATTTTGAAAATAAAGTATAACGAATCGAATAGGTACGTTATAAAACCATACATAAATATTGGAACATTTTTTTACCTAAAAATATGTTCCAAATATTGGATCCTCTTTTTAACAAAAGAAATATATAAAAAACAGTATTTATTTGAATCTAGCTGCACTTTTTTCCCAATGTTAATTCTACTAAAATTCTGGTGCGGCTGAGAATTGAAAGCCGAAAAATTCGTTGGATGGGATAAATTGAACATGATACTAAAAGCTAGAGCAATTATTCCCGTATTAATTAGCTTTTATTATTTTTTAATATAGCAATACAGGATATCGATAAACCATTTTACGCTATTTTTTATATCTTTTCACAAAAACATGTCGAGGTTTTGGAGTGCGTCTTAGAATCTTGATGGTGGCTAAAATTCAGATAAATATGGTATATAACCCTAAAACAGCTGTTAATTTTTTTATGGAAAGAAATCCCCATAAGCAAGTAAAATATACAGTACTAATTACTACAAAATAATATACTGTCTAGCAGTAAAATTTTCATTCATCTGTTTCTTTTAATTTGCGTCATTCTGTTTAAAATAAACTTTTAAAAAGATTTAGGCGTAGTTTGGAGATACTAACACGAGCGATGTGTTTTTGAATGAAATCTTCTTTCTTTTTGCGTCATATTTATAAACTACGAATGTATGACCTGCATAGCAATCGGCAACTTTCCAAGGAGAGACAGAGAAAAAAACTATACTTTTTATTTTTGTATATATTTACGTTCTTTACACTAGTAGCGAAGTGGAATAATCCCATTCGTTCAATGAAGAAAAAGAATTATTATTCTCACTATTTGAAAATAATGAGTCTATTTTTGATCTCAGTATATCGCTAGATTAGGGACAAATGGCTTAAAAAATCAATTAGACCGAATAATGAAAAGAGACTTTATTTTATACAGTTTCATTGTGAAAGAGCATTATATTGTTTTAAAATAATGACCGTGACTTATTCTCGTTTTGTTTAAAATAAAGGATTATTATTTTTTTAAAATAAATAAATTGATGACTGATAAATTATAGAAAGTAGTTTCTGTCTCTTATTTCACTTATTTTGTTTAATTCATTTGCAAAATTTCGATTGAATTGTCACTCCTATGTATTATTATTGCTAGAATTTGAAGCAAAAAAAAAATTGTTTTTGTTCCAGAATACCTTAATACTTCAAACAATAAATTAAAACCTTTTTTCGCAAAATATATTGATATTTTTTATTAGTTGCCGAATTTTGACTGAGAAGCATTAAACAGGTATTACGACAAAAAGTATTAATTGTTTTTATTGAAAAATAAAGAAAGTTAAGTAGCTTGTTGCATTTTTCAAATTACAAAACGATCAGATTTATAAACATTTCAGCGATTTCAGAAAACAGACGATATTTCCGTCATTTATATTAAGAGAAAAGTTACGTTAATGTAGGAAATAGGAAACTTTCCCTTACTTAATAATTAATTCAATAAAAATTAATTATATGCTTTCAATAAAATTCGTTTTTAATTAGCAGACGATAATTATTTCGTAATAATTTGTATTAAAATACATGTTTTAGTGAGAAATTTTGTGGATATTCCATCTTAACAGCTATATCATTGAATTTTAATCTCATAGTTTAGATACTTTTTTTCTATTTTTTAAAATTTTATTTAGCTATTTTAACACATCATGCAGATTGACAATATTTAATTGATTCGTGAATATAAAAGTACAGTTGTAATTCAAGTTTCCTTTTTTTGGTTGTTTATGGCTAATAATTTTAGTTAATACACTTTAGTGCTTTGCTTATATTAACACTCTTTTGTTTGGTTGTAATTATGTCATTTAGTAACGCTTTTTTTAAAAATTGTTTTTATAATGGTTAATCCAAACCCTATATATGTCTACTCTTTACTTTATGATAAAAAAAATAGTTTTTTTAAGTTATCTGTATAAATTAACATAAAAAAAGCTTATTATTTTTGAACACTTGGTACAGAATAAATTAAACGAATGGATAAACCTAAAAAAATATTACAAATAGATTTTTTAAAATATACTGAATTTCAAATATGTGATTTAAATTGTGTATCTACGTTGTGTGTGTGAATATTTAAGCTCATCTTTACATAAAATAATCAAAGGAAAAATATTTTACATTACAAAATAATTAAAATACATATTAAGTACAAAGTCTCTCTTCAAAAACAGGATTAAAAATTTCATCTTTTTATTTCCTAAGTATAAAATGAGCTCGATAATGCCTTTCTTCTCTTTCAATATATTATACTAATTTTATTACCATAAAATGCAACTAGTAATGAAAATTAAAAGTTCTAATATATGATTTTTTTTCTTCTGAAATTAAAATTCTTTAACATTCTAAAATTTCATAAATGAAATACAGAAAAAAGGCAAGGAAAAATTCACATTTGAAATAATTAAAGAAAGGTAAAGTTGCCTGTGAAAAAAAAAGATTTTGCACATCTGAGAATGATCTTGTGTTCGAAACTTGATTCAACCCCGGAGAAAATCTGTTGCATACTAAATTTAATGGAATCTTGAAATCAGATATTCTAATAGCTTTCTAAGAAAAAGTCGAACTAATTCCATCCAGTGTATGATCGTATAATTTTCCTCATTTCAAGTCAATTATAATTCGATTGGACGATTGATATTCAACTCATCATTTATTTTATGGATGAAAAAAGAAGTTTGAACTGTTCAAAAATTGATGACTTCCCTGTTTTTTCCCCCGGGGGGGGGATAAAAAAAGATTAGGAATTGAAACTGATGATTCCTGAAAAGGAATCAACTTCAGATATTGTTTCTCCGCCTTTTACTTTTTCTAATTTTGAGGTGGTTCTTTAGGGTTTAACAATCGTTGAATTACCATGTTTATGCCATGTTTTCGTTTAAAAAACTTTTGCTCATGTAAGATATCTTTATATATAATGCGTTATTAGCCTGTGTGTCAAAAAGTACATACTTTAAACTTACTAAGAATTTGCATCGAAGTATACTTTTCAGAAGACCATACTTCCTTTATCAATTTCAGAGTTCCTGATGAAAACATGTCGCCTTTAAAGCATTTAACTAAATATTCTCTATTCTTTTCCCATTCAGGTAAATCAACAAGCAAAGGTGTTAATAACCACTTGAAAAGGCGAGATGCCCCCAGTGTTGTCTTAAGACTTCTTGAGGTTCTGGGCCTTATACAGAAGTAAACTCCATTTGCGACCTATTGCCATCTTCCGACTAAATGATGGTGTAATGTAGTGGTTCTTGAACTTTCGATCGCCGCCCGCGTCCCCCTTTACGTATCAGCCTGACATCGCGGACCCCTAAGATTTTGAGCATCCTTCCCTGCCTCTCAACCCATGGCTGTGTGATTTGAAGGTTCTTTTGTAATCCTAAGACTGCCTCTGATACTTATACAGACTTTTTTTTAACACTTATGTTAACATCTAATTAAAAAAAGTTAAGTAGTAGTAATGGCTATGCAGTTACAAACAATAAAAAAAACTAATTAATATTCTTGATCGAAGTACTTGTTCTAAAGACCTTCGCTGACCCCCTAGAAAGGAGCTGAGAACTCCCGGGGGTCCTCGGACCACAGCCTAAAAACCACTGGTGTAATGTAAGTGGCCATTGGCGTACAGGTGAGTGGGGTTTGGGGGTTCAAACCGCTCCCATACACTAAGGGAGTTTTAATTTTTAACATAAAGATTATGCCTCGATGCTTTCATTTACATATTTTTTGAAATGTAAAACCCTCCTATAAAAGTCGGTGTATGCCGTCATGGTAGGCCCCACTTTTAAATTTGTTACGAACATACATAAAAATGGACATAATAAAGGAGTCCTACCACTATCCAGTTTAAATATAGTTCAAATTCGGAGAATATTTCCAGAATTTTAGGAGAATGTATCCGGGAATAACATTTAATGATTAAAATTATTCCGATCATGATCTTATTGAAGCTGAATCGTGAATGATACGAGGCCCTGGTCCCGGAACCAGTTGGCCCATGCCTTACAGCGTTCCTGCCTGGCAGAACGTACACCTTTTTCTCTATGTCTTCGAATTTCTTTCGATCCTCATATAAAGTTTTGGGTTAGAATTTTGATATAATCTTATTATATCTTTTGCGTGGTGATAAATAAATTTTATTTTATACGATTGTCTTTGCTTATTCAATTTCTACTATTATATAGCCCACTTTCTCCCTATATATGTATTTATTTATTTGTATATATATATCTTGTTCATATCTTCAATCGTTAATAAAATGCTTTCTATTCATCCAATAAAGTTCAAATAATTTTTTTAAACTTGCAATGGATGACACGTGATGTTTATATAGTTTTTTTAAATATTAATTCATTAATTAAATTAAACTAATTACTGGTTTTGTCATTGTTTTAACAGTTACATTGTTACAACAATGGAGACGAATCTAAGTTGGCGTCGAAAACCAGTTTTTCAGCCAAATTAGCCAGACCGGGTGTGCATTGCTATAACAATGCAGACAAATCATGCTCTTTTTTAATTTCTACTATTAGTTCACTCTCTCCCTATATATATATATATATATATATATATCGTTCAAATTTTCAATCGTCAATAAAATACTTTCTGTTCATCCATTCAAAGTAGGAATTGACTTAAAATTTTTTTATATTACTTGTTTTTCATATATTACTTGTTAATAAAAACTGGTGGTAAATTTTTCCTAATCTCTTTTTTAATTTTACTCTTTTTCAGCGTTAATAAAATTTACTCAAAAACGTTTAATTTATTTATAAGATTAATGATGAATTATAAGTGCTAAGAAATAAATACCAAATGAGGTAAATAGATAAAAGTTCCTTCAAATTTTTTTTTTAAAAAATGCAATTTAAACCTTTTATCATGCAGCGATTAACACATTGTTTATTTGCATGTAAATAAGGGATAAAAATTTCGTAAACAACATTATAAATAGTATTAATTAATTATTCATTGCTATTTGTTAATAATAATTACTTCTGCTTACGTACACATGTAACAATCTAGAAACCAATGTCTAGAGTTCGATGCTTGTTCAAAGGATATCAGATAACACTTCTTCATGTGTAAGCAAGTAAATTAATTGGCGTGATTTGATGCTCGTATATAGATGATCTAATGCGCATGTACGGATACTTTCTTGTTTGCAGAAACTGTCAATTGTCAGCCGACCACCAATACTCAAGGAATGAGCACTCTTGGATTTTACCTTTTTACGTAATGACGTAAAAGTTTAGATAAAGACACATCACGACAAAGGCTTGATGATTTCCATAGACAAAAGAAACCAGAAAAGGAATGAAATTTCCTTCCAAGGAATATATTATGCAGAATTTGACGGACCAGCTGCGTGCCATCTCAAAAGAGACTCTTTGACATTCGTAGAATTGATGCAAAAAGTGTATGGCAGTCCAAGAGGACTATTTTGAAGGAGATTAATGTATCTGAATGCAATTACTTTTTGTGAATAAAAGTCGGATATTTTTAAAAATAAATATCTCGTATTTTGCGACGAAATTCAGCAGAGTAAATTGGAGGACTGTAAGGTGTTCTGATTTTATGTATTTATCTTAATTAATAATAATTTTTCCACAAAAATGTTTCCTTCATAATAGTGTTCTGAAATTATATATTATTAATCTAGTTCTTTCAGAAGGAATCGGCTAATTAAACGACTTTAAAAAGGATTATGAAATTATATATACTCAGGAAAATATATATCTGAAGGCATAGCATTACCCTAAGTTATACATGTTCCGATCAACTTTTCTGTTATTCTTCGTTGAGAAATTCAGTGCAATAGTACTTATTCTTATTGAAAAAGTAAGTACTAAAAATATCTTGAACAAATATTACTGCTAGAATATAAAAAGAAAATCCACAGGGCTGAACCAATTGACGTAATTTCCAAGTACGTAAGACTAATATATATAAAAAAAACTTCGTACGTCACACTACAGACGCAAATCTACGTAATGCAAGCTATGTACGCGAACCTTCTATTCATTCATAATTGTATACTAAAATGCTAAGTAACATTTATCAAGGAAATTGAAAATGCATGTTCGTGTTCGCTATAATAAAAACCATTGTTCACTAAATTGCCTAGAGAAAAAAAAAAAAATGCTGCGAATTATTTATTTAACTCTTTTTTTTTTAGAAGATCAAGGTGAATTATCGCTGAATAACATATATTTAAGAAAGTCTTTTCATAAAGAAGGATTTCTCTCTGTTTGGAACAATTTCTGTACATGTTATAAAAAGAATGTTATTCTTATTATTTTTATGACAGACTCTCTGTGATTGATATAAATAATTGTACAAGCGGATCCACATGCGCGTAGATTCAATTGAAGGAAAGTTTTTTGATTTAATTATATATATCAACAGTACATTTCTTTATCCATACAAAATTGTTTATCAAGTAACTAATATTTGTGTTTACAATTTAATAAAAGCTAAGCCCGCTGATTTCTCGCTATTTCTAGGAAAGAATTTCAGCTATCTGAAAAAACAGCTTTCCTTTGAACAGATAAAATATTGCACTTTAAAAGGATTTCGAAAGCTTTTATAATTTTGAAGGGGAAAAAAAATAAGAAAAATGTTCGTTTTTTGTTTGTTTTGTTTTGTGATGTGATAATCGAACCATAACCGAATGCATAGTTAAACATATCTCTAATTTATAAGTTTATTTTGCAATTCGCGATTAGATTGAAAAATCTGTGTTATAAATATGCGTTGAGGCACAGTTATGGAATATTAATATTTTTCAACTTAACTTTAATAGTTATATTTTGACTAATTAACATTCTAAATACTTTAATTTCTATTTATTTTTAATATAATATTTTACTGTAGTTTTAACTGCTAATGTACTTACACAATTTACTTGTAACGTTTCGAATTGCATCGATACTGATTTCATATTATATCAAAACGATATTTATATTTCGATTGTGGCAACTAGTTAAAATAGCTTAGGTTTCGAAGTTGAAAGTTTGTAGTAACTTTAAATATAAAAGGTGAGATTTTGAAACAGCTTTTTTATTAATTAAAGTATATTATTCAATGTCGCTTCTCCAGGTTAAAAATAGAGAGGTCACATATGTGTTTTGCTTAATATATGGATAATTTAATCGATTGATAAAACTATCGCTTTTTGCTTATGTAAAACCAATCATATTTTAATATTATGTATGGGGACTTTGTCAAACTATTGTCCATGAACTATTGTATTCATGATTTTTAGCAAAATAATAGTTAAATTTTAAGGTAATTATAATATTTAATTTTTCTCAAGTATAAGGTAAAAAGTTGCATTATTGATCTAACGGAAGTAGTATAATTTATCAATCAGAAATTTTATATATTTCATTGAGTCATTTTTTTTAAAAAAAAATTTATTATTTTAGAAAGTTACAAGTTTATTTTTATCCAATAAAGGAAGGCTTTTTCATGTTAAATGCAACAATTAAACCGTATATGTTTTATTATAAGAGATATACAGACGGACCTCTATTAACCTCTATTTTCTAATTAATAACGTTTGAGATGCTAGGTAAATATTAAAAGACTAAGATGATTAAATTTTTAGATTAACAATGAAGAAGAAATAAACTGTTCGTTGATTTTTTCTCTACTTTTCGGATATGATCATATTCATATAGACTTTATTGTTATGTTAAAACGTGGTGTTTTCTTAATTACTGATCGATGGAGCGATGTTCGGCAGTCATTAGAAATGATACTGATAATATTCAAATTAATCTAACTATTGAGACATTATTTTAATTTTTATGTTAAGAAGCATTTTTTAAAGAAAGAAACAACCCCCTAAATGGAGTAAAATTTTAAGGATTTTAAAAATGGTTAAGAGACCGCCATTTTTGTTTGGCGGTTTTTACAAAATGTTCCATATTTGCTAAATTTACCTTCTCAGTGTTTTTATACAGGAAGAAAAAACACTGAACGGATTTTGATATGGATTGACACACTGCTTTGCATTCCCTTCATTTTAAATCATTTTATTGTTCTTTTGCAATTATTTTGCGTTAAATTTACGGGAAGGATTAAGCATGTTCCATATTGGTCCTTCTTGTCAAAACTTGAAAACAGTTTTGTACGATCTTCAGAAAGAGGATTAAGTGTTGGAATGAAACTGAATACTGACCAAGAGATATGGTATTGGCTCTAAGTGGTTCTTCCCCCTCCCCCCAATCTAAAATGATAAATTTGTGCTTTAGCAGTTACTTCACCATCGTGGAACTCATTGTAATTTTCCTGATTTTCTTCTTGTAAGTGTCGTCCTTGAGAACTGTTAGAACATACTTTACCCCTAGTTCCAACGAATTTTATCTCAAATCGTCACTATCAAATTGAAATAAAAGATCAAGGATATTTTTTTTACCGGGAACAAAATAATTTTGGCCTTAATGGAGGGATAGTCAGTCTGCCATCTGAATCTTAAAAAAACATCTGCTAGGGCAAAACTCAAAGAGTTCACCTGGCGTATGTCATTAGTGGACACACACCAGGTGCAGTATGAAAGAGGTGTGAGGACCTTATATTTTTATCAAGGATATACTTTTTAATAATATTTAATTTTTGTAAGATTTAATATTTTTTACAAATGCAAAAACGATAAAAAATTTGAAGAAATTAGTAAGATAACTAATTTATTTTAAAATGCCTTGAAAATAAGAAGTTATTATTGATTAGTAGATAGCAATAAATGTCTTTTTTGAAGTGAAATCAGAGAAATCCCCCCCCCCCTTTAATCGGAAAAGGAAAATTACACTTTTTGCCATTACGGGATTAATAATTCTTTTTTTTATTTGATTGTGATTGTAATAAAAATGAAATGCTTTTTAAAATGCTTAAAAATTGTACTATAATTAAACTAAACTATTATATTAATACAAGTGCTATAGTTTTATATTTATCATACATATCGAGTACTCGTAAATCGTGCATGCAGAGGCTCGCTGTTATCCTATAGATATGTCCTTATATTTACATCTGAATGAGATTGCTGTGCTTTAGAATAATATATCAATTAAAAATAAATTCTAGTAGTTTAAAAATAGTCTTAAGGCATTTGATATGAATGATATATAGTATATGCATTATAAGAATCACGAAATATAATTTCTCTTTTTTTAACCTTTTCAGTCATTGTCAATGTGAATTATAAGCCCATACGACTACAAATCTGTGATACTGCTGGCCAGGTAATTTTACTTCTAACTACATTTTTTTTATTGCTTAGTATGATTAATGCATATTTATACGCAAAAATGTAATAAAAAGTTTTAAATATATATATATATATATATATATATATATATATATATGTGTGTGTGTGTGTGTGTAAAAAGAATAAGTTTAAAGGAATGAAAGATTCTCAATCTCTTTTTTTTTTTTAAAAAAAAAGGAAATAATTTAGCAAATTAACTGGTTTATTTCTTTTTACCATGAGAAACAATTAAAAACAGTGTTTCATATTGAAAATTATTTTCTTAATTTTGAAGTAATTTTGAACTGACTGTTTAAACTATACAATAGTCATAGATATAGCTGACAATTCTCTTCCATACGATTTTTGTCTGCTTTAATCAATAATTCTTATAACTCTAATATATCTGCTTACTTAACTTATTTGATGATATATAATCGTTTGTTGTTGAAGTTATGTTGCTTAAATCGGCATCTTTTGTAATTATTCTAAATATGTTTGCCTTTTTGTAATTATTTTTTATGTTTTTAAGTTGGATGAAAGAATTGTTATACGCAATTAAAGTTGATTAAACTTAATACGTATTTAATTTTTTTGTTGGTTTTCAAGATATTATCATTCATCTGGATATCTTTTTGATCATTTGAGTGATTATAAAATTTAAAGGCATCCGTGGAATAAACTTTGGCTACTATTGTTCGTAAACAAGCCGAGAAATGCGGTTTAAATGCATTTTCTTAGAGTATTTATAGAACTCTCAAATAGATTTACGGAAATATTTTTGATTATTCGATTGTTTAAAAGTGAAAATTTTGTATGGAATAATTGTTATTATTTTAATGATTTTGCTATTTATAAAAATTATTTTTGTTGTAGAGACTATTTTAAAAACTATTTTGTCAATTTAAAGATTTATATTTTTGTTCTACATCATAACTAATTAAAATGCATCAATATTCTTAAAATTCTTATTTATAATATAGTAATATACAATAGATTTTTTTTTGTTTTCTTTTTCTTTAAAAAAATCGAATTGATCAAATTGTTGGAAATTTTAGTGTGCACTATAACAAGAATTTAATGCTTTATCTGGAAAGAAAAATTAAAATGATGGTATATCTTCGTATAATATTTGAATTTCTCTTTAGTTTATCTTTTTTGGGTTAGAGTAGTTGTAATTTGTTTTCCTGTGGCATTGCACGTAATTTATTCTTTTATCTTGATGAAAACCTGTTTATAACATTACAGGATGAGACTTATTTTGAATAAAAAATAGGTTGATAGAAATGTGTAATATAATAAAATATTCTACTGTTTATAGAACAACAGAGTTAAAATTGTTGGAGTCCTGTTGTTTAACATGGCACAAAGATAGCCTTATTTGAACTCTCAACTTCCTTCAAATCAATGCACAAGATCAATCGCCATTTCCTGTTATAAGGTTAATATTAAGACATTTATCATAAATGTGGGCGGTATTTGTTGAGAGCAATCATCTGCACTGGACTGTTACATTCAGATAAGAGACGAGATAGTTATTATTCATCTCATGCCTACCTCCCACACTTTTGGCAATTACTGACTAATGTCATCCCCATATATATCTCTTACAACAGGAATCAGCCTTGAATAATACAGGTGTTGACAGCACGACGCCATCCATATTCGTTAGACGTAGACGATAGAGTCACCACAGATAGTATGTGTTTAACTATTGGTCCGAAACATTCCAACCGATAATCAGCTTATGTTAATCCAAAATAGGTTCTCTTAAGATTTTTTAAACAGTTAATTAAGATGTTTACGCAGGAATAAGCTGCTATAAAACTTATTTTAGGAACTTTTATTTACATTATTTAGTCCTGTAAAAGATCTAGGAATTATTTCTTGACTGCTTTTTTTGAAATGATGTCTTGATATATGATATTAAAAGATTGAATATAATATTAGTTTGTTATATATATAAAGAAATAGACCAATTATAAAATATTTATGGCTTTTATAAGGCAATAAAAATAGATTAAAAAGGCAGAACAATTTTTTAAATTCTTATTACAGCATTTTTTTTCAAAACGTATTTTAATGTTAGGGAGAAATGTCACGAAACTGTCAAAAAAACCAAAAAACAAAACGGTTGATAAAATGTATAATAAAAAAGGTACGTCAATTTATGTGTCTCTTAAAACCAAGTATGTGTAATACAGTATTTTAAAAGAACCGAATTACTAAATTTTAAAGGAAAGTCCGATTTTTTTACGGAGCTATTATACTTATTTCTAACATTTCTCATCTCAACTAAATTTAACAAAAAAAATTTTCAAAGTAAAATACAAATCATTCAAATAAAAATTCTGAACGTATAATTCTGCTTTTATTTTGATTTATTTCCATTTCTAAGATTCATTAGCGTCACAGTTGTGGAAAGTTTTTAATTAATATAATTTTCGACACTGTTAAGCCCAAGTTCCAAGTCTATCAAACGAAATGTTAAGTTTTGAATACAATATATACAAATATACGAATCGAAACAATTTAAATTATCTTGAAAATTATTTCATCATTATATTTGCTTGAACTTTGGATATTCGCGTGTATAAGTTACTCATATCTTTGTGTGTACTAACTGGGAAAATTTATGTAGGTGTTTTAAAAGTCAAATAAAAATAGAAAAGTAATAGTTTTTTCATTTATTTTTTCCATCCATATTTTTATTTCTAATTGTGAGTTACAGCAAAACAGAGCTCTTGATAACTGGTAAAGTTTAAGGCAGATTTTCATTGAATTATACTGTGAATAAATATGTTAAATTTAATTGCACCAACATATTGTTATATACACATAATTTTGGAGAATGTGTTAGACAGGGGAAATGTGTTGCCTAGTCGCTTGATCGTTTAAAAAATTACGAAGTTTGTCATCAGTAGACCGTTACTTAATGGCCTAAATTCATGGCCGACACGTGATAAAGACAAACACGCGTTCTCCATTAAATTCAAAACCAACATTAAACCAACTTTTTTGCTGTTTTATTTGTAAAACTTAGATAAAATTTTAATTTTCATAATTGGTTAAACGTGTTCAAATATTAAAAAAATTCATTAAAAAGATTTTAAAATTAAAAATAAATATTATTTTATGTACGTACTTTTAAAAAAACTGCATTTTGTATAACTATGTGCGTTATTATTGTTGACAAATATGGATTTTTTAAGAGAAAGCTTCTATAAAGAGCAAAAGTTGGCAACAAACACATGAACTGATTAGTTGGAAATATATGATTGTGCGTTTATCGTGCGACTATGACGTCACATGAGTTTTTGAACTGATTGGCTGAAAACACGTGGTTATCGTTATTATGTGATTTTGCTCATAAAAGAATGATATGTTAATTTGAGACAATATTTTATATTTGTGATATATTTTACTTAATATTTTTCTCCTTACAAATTATCTGATATTTTTCTGAACACAAGAGATATTTTCACAGCCAGTTAGATGTTCATAAGAAAATTATTGTTCACAATAATTACCAATTGTATTTTTTTCAGGATGACTTTGATGCATTACGTCCCTTATGTTACCCCCACACCGATGTATTTCTTCTGTGCTTCAGTGTGGTTTACCCTACCTCTTTCTACAACATATACGAAAAATGGATTTACGAAATAAGGCACTACAGTCCTTCAGTGCCTGTAATACTGGTTGGAACTCAGAGTGATCTCAGAACGGATATTAATGTACTGATAGAGCTTGCCGAATACAAGGAACAACCTGTGACTGTGCAACAAGCCAAACACCTTGCCGCAAAGATCGGCGCCATCACGTATATAGAATGTTCTGCAATGACGCAAAGAAATTTGAAGGAGGTCTTCGATGCAGCATTGATGGCTGCCTTGAGAACTCCTAAATTCGAACCTCTGAGCAATGGCAATTGCTCTTCCGGTAAATCCAACTGTGATGTAATAGCCAACAGCCAGAAATATCCATCTAGTCAGAAGAGACGGAAGAGGGGATGGAAAAAACTTTGGTGTTTTTCTTGAATATTTTTGTAGTGTGTTGGTTAATTTTTTTTCCGCATGATATACTCTGTAGCTTTACGGGGCCTGAGTACTGTACGTACGTTAGAGAGATGATTAATCATATAATCCCAATTTCCTCTAAGATATAATGTCTGTTAATGTTATTGAAAATATCGTAATATTCAGCAACGATTCATTAAATCATTCTAATTTTATTTTAAGGAATTTATGACCAACTTAAAATATTGCAAATAATTGACCCAATATCCGTATGATGCAGACTAAATAAATTCTAATTAAAGAAGGCCGTGACTTCATTTCATTTCTTTCAATAACACTTCACTAAAAGATAGATTAATTGAATTGTTGCAGAATAAGCGATGATGTCACAGTGATATTGTTTTAAGTTTTCATTATAAAGGTAAAAACTATGTACACACAATTACGAGCTCTAAATCAATAGAAATAAAAAGAGAAATATTTAAAAGTAAGTTTAACAGAAAAAATATACAAAACCATTCGAAAATAGTTCGCAAATCAAATAAGAAAATGCATTCAGCAATTTTCTTTTTTGTGCGTAATTTTTTTCGTTAATGTGTTACACAGTTATAGTTAAATACAAAAAACTGTGAAAGAATATTAGAAATTATATATGAACACGAGACTCTTTCTTTCCTAAATTTATAATATAAAATTCAATTTCTATTCAACATATGCGAACTTTTAGTTTCTCTGAATTTTAATCGGTGCATAGTTCTTGCAATGGGACTAAGGTCATTCTCTAATTTTTATGTCATAAATAAGAAAAAAAAAATGTAGTTGCACACATAATTCCACTTGTAGTAGAAAATAATCATGTAGATTTAGATTTACGTACATGAATTATTTATTATTGTTTCTTCTCAAATAGAATATTTTAAACTTAATAATATTTTTGAATAAATTTATTAAAACAATAATAATATTAATAGATATGAGAGTTTAATAATTTTATTACTTTACTTATGTTTAATTTTATTAAACTAAGCAAACTATTGTTTATGTAAAAAAAATCTATTTTGAAAGTTTAATCTTATCAGTTTGTACACAGTAATGTAATTCAACGTCCTTATTTATACTTAAGAAGCTTCTTTTTTCAATAATCTGGATACGTCAGTCTTAGCTAAATGTAATACGAACTGTTCCGTGCAAAAAAAAAGAAAGAGATTTTATTTATTATTGCAGGGCATATCTAATTCAATTTTAGAAATAATGCTATGGAAGGAAATTGCTTGTAAATTACAAACCTAAAAGGTTTCAACTAACCAGAAAGGTGTTAAATTATTTTATGCATCATATCTTATTGATTTATAAAATTTGACTGAATATCTGATCAGTTTATTTCAAAATATATTTCAAAAATCTCAAAAAAATTTTTTATTCGAAATTTTTTTACTGAATCTATGATTTTGTTGCATGAATTCGACCTTACTTAAAAAAGAAAGTCTTATATAAAAATGCTAAGCATTTTTAATTTTAAATTCTAAGCATTCTGAATATTTTAAATGGGATTTTATTTTTGTATTAAATGCATATACTTCATGACAAAATGATTAACATGACTCCAATTAAATTGTTATAGTTTGCCACGCGCGCGCGATATATATATTGGGTTACTTCCATTTTGATTTTGGATATATTTTGAACTGTATATGTAGATGTTTTGCTGACCGTTCGTTTCAGGTAACACAAGTAACCACAACTACAGATTCGCTAGACAATCGTAATGTACAAAAGTCAACACAAATAGCAAGCAATTTTGAGTCTGATTACAAAAACAATCTTTATATATAATTAATTTTCGGTTTAAGTTTGAATATTTTTAGAATATTTCGAAATTATGTTGAGAAACAAAATATATTTCTTTATTATACCTATAAAAACTACTAGTTTTCGCCCAATCTCAAGGGGGAAAGTGTGCCCTAAAATTTTATTATTCTATCTTCAATAATTTTTTAATGAGGCAATTTTTGTTCATAAATTGTAGACTCAAATTGCTTTTATGAGCGTGAGCCTTTTTGGAGAGTAATTTTTAAAAAATTGGTATTAATAGATCTGAGACAGAATGAAAATCAATTTCATCCCATTCAATAAAGGAATCAAATCTGATGTGATATGTAGTAAATATTTCATTCTATTCTTTTGTCAGTTTGATGCCTCAGATAAAAATTTGTCATCTGTGATTGATGATACATGAAAATGAATTCAATGGTATTCTGACTTTCAGAAAAACCTTATTTATTTAATATTCAAACACGCTGCATAAATTATATATTTTCAAAATGAAGTTGTAAGAAAATAAGAGGAAAAATGTAATTTAGCTCCTTCATTTTTAACCAGACAGAAAAAAAAATGTCGTTTTTTAGAAATCTTAACGTGAATTCGACTTTTAAAGCAAATTATATTTGTTTGAGTTAAATGTGAATTAATTATAGATTAAACTCTAGTAAGTTGAATGATGAAAAAAAAGCCATTAATTCGTTGAAGAATATTAATCTAATCAAGTAAATTTGTCATGTCAGACAATATTCTCATTGACCTGGATCTTCACAAA